>CBMN010078447.1:75-10698 GCA_000582825.1 Hordeum pubiflorum | reverse complement strand
TGCGTACACTCACAAACACATTAGTCCCTTAACCCATTTGTCTTCAATACTCCAAAACCACTAAGGGGGCACTAGATGCACTAACACCTCCTCCGCTAGGAGGCAAGCAATCGCCTTGCCAGACCCAGGGCTAGCTGCCTCCAAAGAGGAGAGCAAGTCGCCAAGCTTTTTCATGAAGACCATCTCATCAATACGTGCCAACATACCTTCACGGTCAAAGACAGACGACCGAATGGACTTTGCCGCCTCAAAATTAGGTGCCAAAGCACCTACCTCGTCAACCTTGACACCCACAGATGCCACATGGCCAACAACCACGGGTGGGAGAGAAATAGCAGCATCTAAACCTCCACAGTTCATAAAGCTAAGCGGCTGACAGGCCCCTTCAAGCAACTTCATCTTCTTAGGAAGCACCATTGAAATAGGCGAAGTAGGCTCCCCCACAAAGTTGTTGCATCTCAGGCATAATCTGCAGCACCGGAGCCACGACCTTGACAACGGCTTCACTCCCAGAAGCAATCGACACAACAGGCAGCGATGCCTGGCAGGATATAGCATGAGGGGAGAGATCTCCATACATGCATGTTTCCCTATCGACATAACCAACCTGGATCTCGGGCAGCAAGGGCACAACGGGCACAACCTAGATCTCGGGCAGCAGACACACAACAGGCATAACCTGGAGCTTGGCGAGAGCAGTCTCCGCACTTGCCAAAACAATCTCTACTCGCGCAATGCAGTCGCCAAGCTCAGCCGGAGCAGCTCAGTCTGCTCCACAAGGACGGGCTGCAACGCCACATCAACCGAGATTGCAGCGACATCTGATGTAGGCGACGGGGTGGATGGTGGAGCAACATGTTGTGACGTCGTAGTCCGGTCGGTGCGGTGCTATGCACGACAGAAACGTGCTTTGTGACCGAATCAAAGGCATCCCATGCACCGAGAAGGGTCCCTGCACTCACGAGCACGATGACCCTTGGAGAGGCACCGGAAGCAACGATCTCTCAGCCATGCCGGGGGAGCTGGCCGAGCAATGGACGCAGAGCCACGGGAGGCAGCGAGCGGCGCCCCGTTACAAGGTGCCAACCATCAAGAAGACCCCTAGCAGGCGCGGGCATGCCGCACACGAGAACAACAGGCACTGCATCCCGAACGAAGCAGCCACACCAATCACCCCAACCTGGACGCGAGGGAGGCGCGCAGTCCCCTGCGACGGAGTCATGCGGCAGCGGTAGCGACATCCGGGTAGCAATGGCCGACGCCAAAGAGGCCAACAGCTCGCCGGGAGCAGAGGGTGTCGAGGCCGTGGCAACATGATCCATCTCCTTTTGAACCGGATGCAAGTGACCCGCGTTGGTAGACACCGGAGCGGCCTTCGTCGCGGTCTTTGGCAGATGGCACGCACGAACCAGACGGCCAACAACAGCCGGGTCGGCCTTGCGGGAGGCCAAGGCAGCCGCTGCCAGCACGGCGGCGACGGAAGCCGGGGATGCGGCCGGCGCTGCCGAAGCTTTCAACGCGGGCATAGATAGCGTCGTGGATGCGAGCTTGCACGGGGGCATCTCCGGCACCCCAACGGACACGCCGGCCATCTGAGCAGGGCGGGCCGGTGTCGTCGGCTGCGGCAGATCCGGATCCAGCTCCGCCGCAGCAGAGGACGACGATGGCGGCGGGAAGACACGCGACGTGAAGCCTACAAGCACCTCGGGAGGAGGCGACAGCGACATGTCGGCCGACAGGCAGGTCGGCGGTGTGGTGGCCGACCGGGATGGAGTGGCCGCTGCCGGTGCGTGCGAGTGGAGGGCTCGGGGCGCGGCCTGACTGATGGGCGCGGCGATGGGAGCGGGAGAGCTCATCCCCTCCGTAGCTGAAGGAAGACAGAGGAGCTCCACCGAGGAGATCGGAGCAGGGGAGTCCGAGGAGGAAAAGCTATGCAGCGGTGCAGCGCTTGCACTTGTGGCCTGAGTTGATGCAGCCTACAGCAACACAGGAACGAGGGCGTGTAGCGGCGTCCGGATCTGGCCTCGCCGAACTCAGGCGTGGACGGAGCTGGGAGATCAAGACGGCGGCGGCGGTGCGCGTGCCCGCGCGGTCGCGAGAGACTTCCATCCTTCTGAACATTGGTTGTTTTTGCAACAACCAAATTTGTGTATACAACAAATCTCTATTGATTGCAGCAAATTATCTAGAAAAATAGAGGACAACAGTTTGTGTGATTGCAGCAAATTATCTAGAAAAATAGAGAACAACAGTTGCCGCACCACAGAAAATACACATATAACATGAAACATTTACTCTGGACACCTAGACACAAGTCTCTTGTATGTTTGCTGGGCGCACCTAGACATAAAGCTCCCATATGTTTGCTGGGGTGACGTCACGAAAAACGCCACACGGCATATCCGCCCCTCTACACGCACTCCCTAGCCTCCCGCGCCGTTGAGCAAGTGGCCATATCACATGGGCTTTACGATCTTACAATATACTACCTCTGTTCCTAAATATAAGTTTTTTAAGATTTCATTATGAACTACATACGAAGTAAAATTAGTATGTTTATATACATCCGTAAGTAAACCATAATAGAATCTCTAAAAAGACTTATATTTAGGAATGTAGGGAGTATTTGCCAACATAAATGGTTTTTGTGAAAATTGACTGCAAGTTTATACTACCGACATCAGCATTTCGAACAACACGCCAATCAACATCTGCGAGCTGAAGTTAGCTTAGTTAGTTCTCAACCAGCCAGGCAATCAAGGCCTCGCGAGCACAGTTGAGAGTCCGCACATCGCATCACATCGACCAATAGGAAAAAAGACAAAGCATCAAAACAAGAACATAGTTCGTGCTATAATACCACAACCGGTAACCGCTAGATAAACACACGCCTGCCATGTCTTCCATGTTCTCAAACAAAAGGCTAGCACATTCTTAACACTAGAAACTCTCACATCAGACATACAAATTCCGCAAAACCTGGATGCGGGTAATGCCAGGACCAACAGCCCGACAGAGGGAACTCAAAATCTGACCCCGCCAGGGCAGCATAAGGTTACAGGGCGGAGTTGACTAGAATTTACCGCCTGCGCATTCCCCTGCCGCCTCGGCCACGCATTCCCCCTCCACCACGGCCGCCCATCGCAGCAGCGTCACCTTGCGCGCTCTCCGACTAAGGTATGGCACAAAAATGATAGTTAGGTGATACACAATCTTTTGTAATGCAACGTGAAATATACCCAAACCAAAGACCATTGCTGTCAGCAAATTAACTATGTGCTGAAAAGTTACTCAAAAAAGTGTAATCCAGACGTAGCCAATACAAGAATAACTGAACATAAGTACCAAAACATAACAGGCATATAGAGCAAAATAGATTAGGACAAAGCCACCATGATCACTAGTCATACCATATAAAGACCAATCATATGATCTCACTGAACTTCTCAGAGCTTAATCAATTTGGTAGTACCATTAAGACGGTAAATGACGGTTTAGATGTAAGATTCTTTAATCCCTAACTGGAAAGCATTTCTATTGCAGTTTTTCCTTAAAATCAGCTACAATCTTCTCAGCAAAAGGGGACTTCAGTACACAAGATGAACATGCTGGGCAGCATACAGAGTGCATTGGCAAAAGAAAATGAGGGCCACAACTCAAGATACACCAGAAAATAATCTTTGGGTTTCACTAATATGTCCACTAGGTATTTAAATCTCTTACCTTCGGGTTTTTCACTGTCTCGTCAACACTCAGAATAAGGCAGGCAGCTTCGGTCGCAGCATTAATTGCATTGATCTGAACAAAAAAAGACACGGTTATCAACATCAAGTTAGCATAAGGATATCAGTATACAGAAATGCTAAAGAACCAAACGGAAAGCCCAATTACCTTCACGACTGCAGGTTCCCACACAAAGTTGGCGAAGGAATCCGCAATTCCACCAGTGTTGATGTCAACACCATAATTAGCACCACCATCTGGTACATCATAACATTGCATTAGACAATAGACACTTTGCTGGTTCACAACTTTGTAGATAACAGTACAAGCAACTCATAACAAATGATAAAGAAAACAAACCAGCTGCATGCTTCTGTCTGAGCTTATTGAGCACATCAGTTGCATCAAATCCAGCATTGTCACAAAGTTGCCTAGGAATAACCTGCATAAGTTTGTTTAAAATGAGCAGACTAACACAGGCAGGAAGATACAATTGAACATGATCTACAGTTCAAGAATTATCGACGCAAAGCTAGATTGCTTGGTGTCTGTGTTAGCATAGGCCAAACGAACAACAGCTAGCAAAAGTTAGCAAACAACAGCTTATGAGAAGTTCTTTTCAGAAAAATGTGTCATATACATTTCTGTCAGTTACACGTTCTTGCATGCGGAAGGCCATGGATGACTCAAACTTCCTAGCTTATGGTGTTTTTGGTGTGAGGTACCAGATGATGAGCAGACCATCACAACCTAACTGCAAACATGATCCACTTCTTTGGCTTAGGAAATGTAATGGGTTGGCCATCACCACTTCACCACTCATAAGCAGCAAAAACTATCCCAGGAGTATTATATTTAAGTATCTCCTGCAACTTATTATGGCCTCTTCAAAGTAAGCAGACTGTTGGTGAACTCTAAATGTGAAATAACCTGCTATACCAGAGTCAACCGAGATCTAGCAATGGAAATTTTCAACAATGGTGTGTGGTACACAGCATAAATTTACCAAGGTAGAATGTTATGGCCTCCAGAAACAGACAAAAAAGGACCAATTCTAGCTTACCCTTGAGCGCAACACAAACAGCACAAGCATAATTCAGGTGAGAACAAAATAGAAGAGAGGAGCCATGAAGATTTACCTCAAGGGCTTTAGCATATGAATTTACAAAAAACTGAGACTTTCCAGCTATGGTCCGTGCATGCAGGCGGAGATACTTGCTTATCTCCATCTACAAGAAATAAACATAATCAGCTAAAAGCTGTATGCAGGTTGAATTATTTTAGCTTGATTAGTTACATGGTTGACATACATCAATGGCACCACCACCAGGCACAACTGTTGAATTCCTAACAGCTCTCCTCACAATCATGATGGCATCATGGAGACTTCTTTCAGCTTCCTCTATGAACTAGAACAGAAGGAAATAGTTTAGTTATGGTTACCTTCAGTTTATGAACTTGATTAAAAGGAGGTAATATGATACTGATAGAAGACCTGGTCAGCACCACCACGAAGAACAATAGTTGCTGTCTGACCAGAAGGGCAGCCACTAAATATGTTGAACCTTTCATTGCCTACTTGCTTTTCCTCGAAAACCTCACATGTGCCAAGGACCTTTCAACCAAGATAATGATGAAAAACATTATCAGCTTACGTTTCATGCCAGCAGCCGACATAATCCAAACATGCTCAGTATCCAACAGGCACCAAAACAATTCACAAATAGGTATGTACCTCATCAATGACATTGTTGACAGAGGTTTGAACAGTTCCGCCTGTAGCTGAGCTTAGGCGTTGTAAATCCTCTTCTGTGACGCGACCAGCACAGAAAATGTCTCTATCCGCAAAATACTGTAAAAAGGAAAGTGAACTTGGTTAGGTAACAAAAGTGTCGCATGATAGCTGAAAAACGTGACAAGATAAGCATACCTGTGTTGCAAGATCACCGATAGCTAGCCGTGACAAAACTATTTTTGCGCCACTTTGAACGCACTTGTCCAGCTTGTCATAAATAATGTTCCATTCAGCATCAACAATGGATTGGTACTGCATAGGGTCTGATAATCTGTAGATAAAGGGGAAACAAAACGCAACATAAGTACAGATGAAGAACACATACAATAGATGCGCTTGAAAGACACAGCTACAAACCTGATCTCTGCATTTTCTTTCTCAGACTTCAACTCTAGCTCAATGTTCAACAAAAGAATCTTTGGATTCAGGAATTTCTTTGGTTGTTGCTCAAATCCAGCATAGGAAAATGTCTTCTTGAAAGCAACACCATTGACAAGGAAGGAATCTCTCATGGTACCTCCAGGAACCTAATTCAACCAATGTATCACAATGACAAGCTTTAATATCTTGTAGCAAGAAACCAATTCAGTGTTATATACTAATGTCATTTCTAGCATGTTGGAATACTGAAGTATGGATGAGTAGAAGAAAAGTAAATATCCTACGAAAGTGACAATTGCAGGAAATTACCTTCTTAATTCCAATAAGGTTAAGTCTGTCATCATGACCGATAGCAAGGACAGCGTCCACAACCATAGAAGCAAAGAACTCTTTCTCTCCACTTATCAATTTTGACGAGAGTGTTGTGGCAGCACACTTGGCTAACAATGATTTCTTCTCTTCCAGGCTTTTTCCTTCTATGCTGACTGCCAGTTCTTTGACCCTTTCAATCGCCTGATGCAAATTTCAGGTTAACAGAATCAGCTTCTGGAGTTTACAGGGAAATCAAAGTTCTGCCATTCAAAAGATAGAAAAGTAATGGTGGTCACAGACCATGTTGCCAGCACTCCTATAACTACGGATAAGACTATGAGGATGCACTCCATCCTCCACGTAAGGTTTAGCTTCCTTCATGAATTCCGCAGCAAGAAGCACCACCGTAGTTGTGCCATCACCAACCTGAAGTAAACAATAAAACTGATGTTACTAAAATGACCCAATAAGAAAATAAAGGCTCAAACTAATAAGGTCACTTAGATAGTGCTGCGGTAATAAGACCAGCAGTAAAAAGCAATTGTTGCAGTTCATGACAATTTCACTTCTTACTACCCAGTAATTAAGCACCAATTCTAAAAAATGCACTTATTGAAGAAAGGCGTAGCCTGAAAACTGGAAATAGATTGCTCTGGTAGGAAAGTCAGAAAACAATTCCTTGTAGTTCACAGCCAATTACTATTAAACCGGGAATAAAAGAACTTGAACATCAGAGAAGACAAAAATCAAAACAAACAAGTATACAGATTGCAATATAAAGTACACATATGCAATATACAACATGAGAAATGCAATATACATGAGAAATGTTGATCGAACCAACGCTAAAAAAATACCCCTTTTGTGTGAAAACGTGCATAAAACAGTGGACAAATTTGAGTTCAGACAGCAGATATCAGTATGTCACCCAGTGGCAGTCTCAGATGCCGAATCAATAGTTTGGGTTGGGTATTTCACATTTTCCAGGTGAATATCAGGGTTCACCCGTTGGCTAATTGTGAGCTCATGAGTCAGTCCCCAGATCAAAAGGGGTGGACTGGCAATGATGCAAAAGAATTATTGAGAGTTTCAGTCGCAAACAACAAAGCATGCTTTGGTACAATACAAAAACGAGATCAAACTACATAGCAGCCGTATGCACATAATAGACTCGATTTATCCAACCCCAATGCACCAGAAATGCATCGAGGAGAGGACACTGAGGGGCGTCATTGCTACGACAGCAAACAGCGAGTAACAGTAGATCAGGCAGACGATATGGATACCTCGGAGTCCTGAGACTTGGCGATGTCGACGAGGATCTTGGCGGCGGGGTGCACGATGTCGAGGAGGCGCATGATGGTGGCGCCGTCGTTGGATATGGTGGTGCCCTTGTCGTCGTGGATGAGCTTGTCCATCCCGCGGGGGCCCAGCGTGGTCCGCACCGTGTCCGCCACCGCCGTGCACGCGCTGATGTTGCTCACCACCTGCGCGCGGCCCTGGGACGTGTCCGTCCCCTCCTTGAGCAGGATGATCTGCGGTTGCTGCGGAAAACGAAAACCCCAGGGAAACGAGTCAGAACCATGGATCGATCGATCCCGAGCGTGCTTGCTTGCGAGAGAGGGGAGGCGGCGGAGCGGCGCGGACGGATCAGGGTCTCGCGGTGGGAGGTGCTTACCATCATCGACGACATGGCTGGTGGCTGCGCGGAGGCGGAGCTAGGGTTTGGAGTGAGGCGAGAGATCTGGGCGGCGCGAGAAGGAAGAGGCCGGGAGGGGGAGGAGGGAAAAGGGTTTTGCGGTTTAGGTTGCGAGCAGGTCCGTCTGAAAGCCCACAAAGCAAAACACAGCCCTGTTTTGCCGAGCCTTCTAGTACTCACTCATGCCCTGATGTGAGCCCTTGGTTTTGCTGCTTTCAGCGGTCTCGATGAGGCCACGTCATTTCGCAGTACAACTTCCGCTGTGTCATTTTTCGTGCTGCATAAATGCTCTAGTCACAAGAACGATACACTAATTGAGTAGCATTTTAAATAAGACGTGCAACACCCGTTTTCAGGATTTTTCGGTAGTGATGATTTTCTGAATCATTTATCTCCTTTGAAACTTGTCACAAACTGGCACACGTACTATTCCTTTGACCGGTATATGATTGTTTTTCTCCAACCCTATATCTAAGGGCTTTTTGATTGAGAGAATATCACATGAAAACCAAATTTCGGTGGAAATCGATAAAAATCACGTGAAAATGATGTTTTGAAGTTTAAAACAAAAAACTCAAAAATATACAGGATGTTAAGAGTGATACGTTATAATAGCATATGGAATTTTGAAGATTCGGACCCATTACCATTTACAAGCTATGAAAAGAACAAATTCAACAATGAGTAGTGTTTGTTAATGTGTTTGAACTTGAAACTTTGCATGGCAATAGAACATCACCCTCTTAATATCATTTTTTTACTCTTTTTTTGAAACTTTCAAACGTGGTTTCCTTAAAAGTTTCTTTGAAATTTGTTCTCATATGATATGCTCTCTTCTTGATTCGTCGGATTGTAAAAACACAAGAATAGAAAAAAAATACGTGATTGAATTGTAATGCTCATTCGAATCCTACTGGAATTGAGTTTGTTTGAGTGCATAGCATGAAAAACAAATGATTTCTTCCAAGAAATCGACGTGGATGTTAGAATTCCTATGAAATGTACTACAAAAAAAAATCTTGAGAAAAAATTCTTGTAGGATTCAATCATACGAATCAAACGACCAATATAGAAAAAAAATCTAAGAATTCTAGTCCTTAAAAAATCTTATGAAATTCTTCTGAATCAAATCAGACCTAGAAGTGTTAGGTGGTAGCAAAATAAAGATTCCTCTAACTAAAAAAAATACATGCACACTATAGTTTACCAAGTCTTTTGGGGTGGACACGGAAATTTTAGCTACGGTGTACCATCCTCCTTGATTTTCTCGTACTCTTCTTTTTAGGGGGAAGTCGAGACTGTCTTCCTTCTTCCTTCTTCTTTTCTCACAAGTTACCTCAACTTGTTATTTTCGTTATAAAGAAAGCTCTTTGTTTTATACTTTTGGTGAGAAAATGTGTGACATTTCCCTACATTTTATGGCTAGAAAATACTTTATTCGATCGTAATGTTTTGGGGAATGCAAATGATACCTGGTCCTTTAGTAAACCAAACAAGTCATCCATATGCTAAAATGGTCGCAGATTTAGCCAAATTGTGAGCTTTGACATTCATCTTGCGCTTCTTATGAATAATCTCCACCGATGCAAAGCCTTCCAACTTCTTTTACAATTCTTGGATGATGACTCGACATGATCCCAAATACACGCCTTTGGCATGCCTCGTTGTCCCTGAGCAATATGTTGCCACAAGAATTACCAGCACGCAATATTCGTTTGCAATCAAGAGGGCTTCTATCAAGCTTGAGTTCCTCGAAATCTGAGTTCGTCAGCTAAACTTATGGCAGTTTGCGGACTAATTGTGTGCTCCGATCTATCCTTCTGTTTTCTTCTGGCTCTACTGCTATCTACCTACACTAATGCAAGAGGCTCCTATACAAAACGGTTTTTACCCCCTTTCCGCAACATAGTTTTAAACCGCCACCTTGCATGTGTGTGCGATGGGGGGGACTATTGAAAGCACAAATGCTCCCTGGGTGCTTTTGATAATTAATGATAACATACATTGTCTCTTGGACTAATAGTTTTATCCAGTATATTTCAGGAAAAGTCCAATGATTGGATTGGCTAGGAGATATGGTGAGAAACCCCTTGGATGCAAAGGAATCTTATTGGTAAAAGCTTTATTTTATTTTATGTGATTTGATCACAATTGAGTTCATAGGAAAGCCAATACTATTAAGAGAGGATGAGGTACTGATGATGATCTGGCTGCTCAAGTACTTAGAGATGTGCCACCAATAGCCTCAATCAAATTCTCACAAAACCATCTGTCTTAAACCCTAAACTTCATATTCGGTGCCACCAAGGTTTCCACTTTGGTCCCACCGAGACAAATCCTATGCCAAACCCTAGCACCTCGCCAGAAGCGAGACTGCGTTCGGTGGAACCGAAAAGCAGAGACCAACCTTATGTGGTCAAAATATTTAATTTCGGAACTTTCGAGTTCTATGCTTTGGTGTCACCAAAGTACTGGATCTGCCTAGGTTAAGCCGAATCGGTCTCACCGAGATGTTCCATTCGGTCTCACCGAAAAGCCAAAAGTTGGGACATTTCGCACTAGTCGGTAGCGCCGAGTTTTAACTTCGGTGTCATCGAGTTGGGCAATAATGTTCTAACGGTTGGATTTTTGGAGAAGGCTATAAATACCCCTCCACCCCCTCTCACTCACTGAGAGAGCCATCATTACGAAACAACACTTCCACCATTCATTT
>CBMN010078443.1:116-10778 GCA_000582825.1 Hordeum pubiflorum | reverse complement strand
GTACAATGTTACCCTTATCACCGGCTTATATTCAAGTTTTCGGGTTACACAACTGAGCTCATATTATGACCAGTTTCCGGATCATCAATCTTCAATATCATTGAAGGAGATTTCGATCAACTTGACTTTTGAAAACCAAGTTATCTTGCCGGCTTATTTCTGACTTGCCTTATAGGCAAAACTTGTTGTTAACATTTCGTTGATTTGTTTCACGAGAATGGCATACTTTTCCTTCACAGGGCCGAAGTTTTTCTTAGCCTTTTCCGCATGTTTTGTCAGGAAGGCCTTTTCCGCCTCAAACAACTTTATGGCTTGTTCCAAACATTCATTCGCCTGACGTGCAGAATCTTCAAAATGAGCCGCCATGGACTCGGCTTCAGTTTTCAATATTTTTTCTTCCTTGAGCCATTTCTGCAGTCTCACAGCAATAGACTCAGTGACTTCAACATATCCCTGATAGATGAGCAAGAAGCATCGGTAATTATTTCTGCAAGTCCCAAGAAGATTGCAAGCAATATCCTTGACAGTTGGGGGCTAATGCAAATCAGTTTTTTCAAAACCAAGATATGGAGAAGACCCGACTGTAGCTTTGCACTATCGTACAACTAAGGGGGTGTGTGGTGATGTGATGGGCATGGCTTGTCGATCGGTCGATCGAGTCTTTGAGTCATTGATGATGAAGCAGGGGCAACAGGGACAAGTGGGGTCTCTAGGGATCACTGATCAACCTATACTAAGCAGTTTGATATAGCAGCAGGTACAATAGCAGTTTAACAAAAACAGGCTATGCATAAGGATAGGAGCTATCTACAACAGTAGCAAAATCTAATGCAAGTATGAGAGAGAAGGAAATGAGTGATATCGTAATGATCAAGGGGGGTTTACTTGCCTGGAAGCTCTGCTGCAAGTGGCTGAACGTTAGCGGCGTAGTTGTACACAGCAGCAGCGTCAGTCTCGGTGTCTACCAAAGAGAATAGGGGGGAGAAACAATAAATACAAGCAAGCAGAAGCAACGTGATGCATGACATGACAATATGCAGTGCTAGGTATGATCTAACGCGATACTACACGTTACACACGATGCGGGAAAACAATCTGATGATATTTCCCGGGTCTCAGGCTTTTACCGGACAGACGAATCCGATGGAAAAGTTCCACGTTCATCATGTTAGGGGCATGTGACAGATGATCGGACAACGTATTTCGATTCGTCGTATTTTTTTGAGCAACTTTCACGTATAAAACATTTTCATCCGAGCTACGGATTATTTTATATTAATTTTCAAAGTTTTATCAATATTTTGAAATTTCTTTTATTTGTTAATTCAAATTATTAAAACCAGTAAATGCTATGTGCACCCAGAGTTGTACCCAGTCAGCACACACAGGGGCTGACTGGTGGGCCCAGTTGGCTGGGTCAACTCCCACTCAGCAGAGGGTGACTAATGGGCCAGCTGCCGAGTCAGCAGGCTGACTGGTCAGCCTGATCCGGTGGGACAGTGGGCCGGGCCCCACTTGTGAGTGTCAGTAGCTAACTAGGGGTTAGTTTAATTAGGAGGGTTTAATTAGTGGGTGGGTCCCCTTGTCATCACGAGGTTAGTTTAATTTTGAACGTTAATTAGCCCTAACTAATTACTGATAGCCCGGGCCCACTTGTCATTGAGACGGGCCAGCCTCAATAGAGCCCGCGCCGGCGACGACCTACATGGGCGGCGGCAGGACGCCGGCGACCGAATTCGGCGCCCATTTGGACAGTCGCCAGGTCCTACGTGAAGCGGGCGGCGCGGCGGACCCGTTCTAGCTATCGGCGCTAGCGGGGGATGGCCAGAGCGAGCGCACCGTCGACGGGGGTGACGGTGGCTGAATGGATGCGACGGTAGCGGCAGCAGGGCAGCGAGAGCTAGCGCGGGACGACGAGCTAGCGCGGTAGAGGAGCGGCACAGCTGCAGCACGGGCGCGCGCGGTCGGGCGTCGCGGGGGCGGGGGGGCAGCCGAGCGCAGCAGGAGCTTCGGCGAGCTGCGCGCGGCAACGGGGACAGAACAAGGGAGGGGATGCTGGGGCCTCACTTGCGGCGTAGGGTGGCTGGGGCGACGAGGCGCAAGGGGGTCCGGCGAGGAGGAGGCGGAGGAGCGGCGACGGGGACCGGCGACGGGCCGGCTCGGCCGCGTCTAGCCCGAGCTCGAGCTCGGGCAGAGGGGGAAATCGAACGGGGGTGCGAGGGGAGCGGGGTAGGGCTAGTCACCTGGAGGGGGGCTCGCCGGTGTTAGGGGTGGCCGACCGGGGGATGGCCGCCGCGTGGCCGGCCGATGCCGTGGCGGGCATCCACCTCCTCTGTCCCTGTAGCGGGAGGTTAGGGAAAGAGGGAGGTGTGGGCTGGGCCGGCTGAGGGAGAGGCCCAGTGGGGTGGGGGCAGGGGCCTTTTCCCCCCTTTTTTTTAAAAAAAATCTTTTTTATAACTGCTGTTTTGCAATATTTAGTCTTATTTGTTATATGCAAAATTTTAGGGAACTTGACCATTATTACAAAAGCAATAATAGACAATACCATAAAAGATTTGGGGGCATTTGAAAGTTTGACAATTTACATAATTCAAAAGGGCATTTATTTAAAAGTTTTGGCCTCTGTTATTATTGTTTTAAGACACCAAAATACTTTATAAAAATGTGGGTTACAATTTTATAAATGCTTAGGGAATATTTGCAACCCATCCATGATTTTAGTTTTCAGGTTTGCAAAACTATTTAATCCACTTTTAAAAGAATTTGAATTGCAAAGGAATTTGAAAATAGGGTTTATTCCAATTGTGATCAAACTTGGATTAGTAAAAGCATTAGCTTAACCTCCTGGGTTACTGTAGCTTAATTACAAAGATCATTGTAGCTGGTAATCACGGGTGTTACACATATGCACCAATTTGACTTAAGTTTTGGCCAAGCTGGGTTGCATGGCTCCTGTGTTTACCCCCTACATTCCCGATTGTTCGAGTAGGGGATAAAGGGAGCACCTCTGCAATTGTTGCCACCGGGTTAACTGGACAGGCACCTCAGACGGGTAAAGTCGAAAGCTAGCGTTCTTAAGAAAACAGCTGGTCGACAATGACAGAAGAGTTAAAGTAACAAGGGATTCTCGCCCACCTCGGCATTATACACGGCGACTTCACGCCTACCTCAGATGCATATTTTCCACGCTGATCAGGCAGATCGTAATGATCATATACGATCACCCAGGAAAGGAACCGTTAGCGGAACTATTTTCCATGGAAGATGTTTCTTACGCCTAGATGTGATATAACATAAGCTCCGTGTCACCTTGTTATTCAAGCCATATAGCCGGATTACCTTGCTTTCTGAAATACGTGGTCCGCTCGCTCGAACTAAAGTAAGAAACACTCCTCGGTCACTGACTCGGGAGGCTGAAGCTGAAGGCTGGCCAACATAGTCTAACACTACAGATGCATTACTAAAACAACAAAAGTGTACATACATACACACAACTATCTAATATTTGAAGTTTATAATACCGCTCGGAAAAACGGGCGTCAAGCGTCACGTCTTCATGCAACAAGAAAGTGGGGATCTCCTTCCCATCCAGACCGGCTGGGCCAACCTCGGCCAGGCTCGCGGTGTCTATCTTGGTATAATGGGTCTTTACCATGGCCCAAGCTTCCCTGCCCCCCTCCTGGCAGGCAGACATTTTCCACGCCTTTATGCGGCGCCGGTCACCCTCTAGGCACTCGGCGAGCTCGTACAAGGCTTCGGGCACATTATTCTCCTCGGGTCATAACGCCTTGAAAACAATCTTCATTGCCTTCCGAGCTTTTTCATGCTCTTCGGGTAGCGGCAGGCGGTGTCCTTGGACAAAGGATGTGCATCTTCTTCGGGTGACCTACAGCTCATTAGCAAAACGATTGGCATAAGTCAACGGGGTTTCGCAATCAAGTTTTGTTCTATACAAAAAGTCTGCTTACCGCTCAAGGCCTCGCCACGCTATTGGTCCTTCCCATGAGCCGCGGCCAATTGGGCTCGCAGTCGCTCAATCTCTTTTTCCTGGCGGTCGTTTCTCACCTGCAGGGCTTTTACCTGGTCCTTCCATTGGTTCAGCACTTGTTGGTTGGCTTGTCTCCGATATTCAATGTATAAATTGTCCTCAAGAGCCCGACTCAAGTCCGTTTTCAGCTGACCAATGACCTCCGCTGCTACGAAATACGACAAATTAATAAACAAACAGGTCCGACATCCACAATAAAACACCAGACGTGCTTACCATGTGCTTCCCTGGTAAATTCTTTTACTTGCTACACCTCCGCCTGCGAAGCACTTAGAAGCTTCTTTGTTTCAGTCAACCCCGCAGACAGATTCTCGTTCGTCTCCCGGGAGGACTGCAAACACAAAAATGTTGTTATTTACAAAGCCTTACTATGGATGCATACAACCACACTTCGGCTTGGGGGCTACTCGCGTCCGCACTGACAAACATTTTGCCTTTATACGTAAAACCACCAATCAGATGTGCTATCCGACCAGTGTCTTAGGGGTCGCTACCTACCAAGGCATAGAAAAATTAAAATATGGAATTACCTACAGGCCCTTGGCCAGGATGTCTACCACCGCTGCAAAGGTAACCCGAGCAGTGTCGAGATAGGCATCCACCGAACTAAGAGCATTAAACTCTTCACTGGTGAATGCGGGACTCTTTAGAGAAGCCTGGCGGTGTCGATGTCTCATCGTGCTATTCACCTCAGACGCTATGGCCGAACACTCTCCCGAGGAATTGACTGGGCGAGGCACCCCGGCAGCTTTCCCTGAGGCGGATATTGGCTTCATGCTGGTCCTCGGTGGTGGATTGGCTTCGGCTGCTGCTGCGCCGGCCGCCGGCCTGTATAGATCTGGATGCTTAGACATCTGGTCATATACCTCTAGAAAGAATACAAAGAATACGGGTATGAGAAGTACAAGGGGCACCTGTCCGAGGATTGAACCTCTTGTCCCTCTTTTTGGGTCGCCCCTTGGGGGGTAGCAGTTTCCACTGCAATGGAGTGGCCTCTGTTAGGGGCCACACCGCCACGCGAACGCTTCGAGCGTCGACCCTTAGGAGGATAAGTCAGTACACCCGTTTCTCCTTGAGTTGAAGGTCTCTTTCGAGATTTAGCTGCAAGAAGATTTACCAAAGAAGAGGGTAGAACGCCCGGCAAGTCGGGATTGATGGCCACTATGGAGCCATCAAGGCTCTCCTGGAAAAATCTCTCTCCCTCGTACAAAGTGGATATCTCCTCATCCTCAAATAAAAGGGCATCGCCCTCATGATGGCACGTCCCCGGCTCGGGCGCTGGATACCTGAGCATTTTGACCGAGCGTCTCCATCTCTGGATTAACATGGCAGATGTGTCAAGTTAGGAAAGATGGGCAGTTCAAATGACAAAGGGATGGGGGAAGTGATGCTTACAATGTCGCCTAGATTGTTATTGGATAGGCCATCGGTATACCTCCTCTTGGCGAAATCCACGGCTTCTCCTTTGCATATACCGTCCAAGACTAGTCCAAAGGTCGCGTCATATTTGAACTCTTTTGCGATTGATCGTGTGGCGTCGTCGGATCCGTTGTATGAACACAACAGGTGTTGACGTTGCCGGAGTGGTTGGATTCTCCGGATGATGGTTGTGGCCATCACATCCACGATTGTCAGGTCGGTGCTGGTCAGACGCTTTACCTTGTTCGCAAGGCGGGACACGTCGGAGTCATCTTTTTGAGCCGTGCTCCGTGGCCTCCAGCTGAAACACTTCTTCGAAAGATCCGAGGAGAAGGGCGGAAGGTCAGGACGAACTGGGTAATGTAGAGGGACGTCGGACATATAAAACCATTCGGATGCCCTCGTGTTCCTTTGGGGTACCGATGGAGTAGCCAGTCCCCGCTATTCTGCACACCTCAGCGACACCCACTTCCAGTAATTTCCCGTCACGGGAGCATGGCATTATACAAAAATATTTCCTCCACAACCCAAAGTGTGCTTCGTAGTCAAGGTACATCTCGCATAGAGCGACAAAACCCACAATATATAATATGGAGTTTGGGGTAAAATGGTGGAGCTGGATCATGTAGAATTCAAGCAGTCCCCGAAGGAACGGGTGGATAGGAAAACCTAACCCACGAAGGAGAAAGGGGACGAAACAAAACCGCTCGTATCCATGAGGAGTGGGATGACTGTCGGCATGGGTTTGCCCGTCGACAGATATCAGGCCTGCGCGAGTCGGGGCCAAATCCGGGTGTGGCAGATAGCCCTGGGTGGCGGGCCTTTCTAGTTGAAGGCATGACTCGGCGCAGCTCCCCCGATCACCCTTGAGGGGGCCGTGGGGGCGCTTGGAAGACCAGACTTCTAAGGTCAGGGCCCTCGAAGAAGATGTAGCTGGAGGCAGGAGGAAGGCCAAGATACGATGGGATATTATTTTACTGTGCTAGCCACGATTAAATAAAGAAAGGGGAAATCAATGCTTCAGCGTTGGTCATAAAGATGGCTCGACTTCCAATGCGGCGCGGTAATCGAGGCGGCACACGGTGGGACCGGAGCCGAGGATCCTCAATCAGAAGAAGATTTCCCGAATAAAGTGCCACACAGATTACTGGAGAGCTATTGAACTCGTCCATCGAGCCGAAGACCAAAGAAAATCATCGGATGAAGATCCTCATGCTCGGCGTCGAAGACTAGTTCGGNGGCTACTGAGGGAGTCCTGGACTACAGGGTCCCAGCCGAGGTGGTTTAGTCCATGGGCCAGGTTGGAGGCCCATCAGGGAGAAGGACTTCGAAGGCCTAATGACGAATCGTGGATACTCTGGATTCTACCGAGGCTTGGCGTGCACCCCAAGGAAGGGATGATTCGTTCGGCATGTAATCTATAGGTGGTAACTGACATTTATGTAACCCTAGATACCCTCGGTGCCTATATAAACCATGGGGTTTAGCCCGTAGAAGACACTCATACACAACATCTCAACCCCTAGGGTTTAGCCCTCAATCTCACGATCTTGAGGTAGATCAACTCTTTAATTGCTACAACATCAATACAACAAGAGCAGACGTAGGGTTTTACCTCCATCGAGAGTGCCCGAACCTGGGTAAAAACCTCGTGTTCTTTGTCTCCTGTTACCCTCGATCCGATCTCACAGCTCGGGCCTCCTACCCGAGATCTACCCGAGATCTACCGGTTTTGACACCGACACTATGGGCCCTTCAGAGTTCTTGAGAAAATTGGGAAAGCAGCCTACAAATTCCTCCCTGAAGGCTGCCAACTCCACCATACATTCCATGCTGGCCAACTCAAGAAACACCTGGGCCCTACATCAATTGCTACTCCATATTTACCCCTCCTCAACACTGATGGCACAATCTTAATTGAGCCCAAGGCTATTCTAGAACGAAAACTGATACCCAGAGTTCAAGGGGATATCACTATTCCTGTGGTTCGATGGAAAATTAAGTGGCACAACCAAACTCCGGACCAAGCTACATGGGAAGATGTTGACATCATCCAGAAGGTTTTCCCTGGTTTTGGGACTTGAGGGCAAGTCCATTCTCGAGGGCTGGACTTGTCAGGAACTCTGAATGTGTTGAGTTGCACGTGTTCAATTGTTTCAGTTATCTTCAGTGGCTAGTTTGGATTCCAGCCGTAGATCTTCGATCCTACCATCCACACCACTTCATACCGCTTTGCGATTGTGTGAGGATGTGGTTGTTGTCGATCTCAGATCCAACAGTGAAGCTACTCCTGGACGTCGTTGTTTGAATTCCGACAATGACATTGTAGCTAGTCTATTTTACCTCTTAGCTTTTCCTCTCTTTTATTGTATGTAATGGCTATAAAGCCAGGAACGTGCGAGTCGTGAGAACATCTCTCCATCTTTGTAATAGGGGAAACCCTAGCCGCCGTGTTCCGGCCGGCACCTATGTTCAACTTGTTGCCGAAACCCTAAGCATATATCTCAGATCCGTTGCAACTTCTCGTCTGAATTCCATTTTTGTTAGTCCTAGATCGTGTAAGAACTCTGAACCTTACACTTTCGTGCGGGCAGCGACGCGCGTGGGACAACCGCTCCGGCGGCACGCTGGCGCGCCCAGGCGACCACGCCCAACAGCGTGCGGCCGCGCCACCAGCTCATCCGGAGTTGGAGCGCCCACTTCTCCGTGTCGTCCCAACGCTCATCCGGAGGTAGGACCGTGAACCGTCATGATCTTGAAACTAACATCTGATTTTAAGGATGCACAATGGCCGAGAGGTAAAAAAACGACAATCGCCGGTAGCTGAGCTAAACACCTAAGACGATGATCACCAAGGTAAGTGGCCGTGAACGCGTTGACAGATTCTAGGTTTGTTTCTTATAAGCACACAATGTGACATGAGGAGCAGTTGCCCACGCACATTCCAACTAAGCAGGCTCGGGGAGTCGTTCTCGTCACTCATTCTGGAAACAGTGTAGCACCAGGCAGGACACAAGTACAGTAGTATGCATGCACGAAGAACTTGGATAGAGACAGCAGTACAAGTGTACAAACACTGCCAAACGGTAGAAGAAGCAATAATAACACAGGCTCTCGGCCGGAGAGAGTACACCACAGCTAACATGGAAAGTAAGCAGCTTGAGAGACAGGCAGATAGCACACATGGCACCGATTCAGAGTGCACAAACATAGGCCAGGGAACATAACAGTGCTAACATGGAAAAGTCCTTCAGCTATTCGCTGCCGCCGTATTTGTCATACAGCTCCTGGTAGTCGAAAAGGCCGTCGTCGTCGAATGCAGGAGGAGAGGTCCCAATGGGGGTGACTGACGTTGATGCAGGAGCAACTTGTGCAGTGGGCGCAGTAATGATAAGCTGACTCTTCCTTGCTCCTACAAAGTAAGAGATGGTCAGGACTGATAACAATGGAGAGTGTCAAGGCTCTACTAAAACAGAACTAATGCAATCTCTTAGACACCATACCTGTACCAGCGGCAGCCTGTGCTGCACTTAGCAACCCTTTCATACTGCTGACAACTGAATCCATCTGGACACTTATCACTCCCACATCGGCAGCTAATTTATGGGCTCTCTTCATCTGTTTGAAATGAACATAGAAATATGTAAATACTTTTTGTTTGAAACGAGTACTTAGAAATTCAGATTGAAACAATCAACTGTATTGAACATAGAAAGATGTTAGTACAGACCTGGGTTGCCATGCTTTGGAGAATACTCTCTAGCGTTTGACCAGGAACATCCTCTGTAGCTGTTGTGCGATTCCTTTTCCGGCTTTGTTCCTTCTTTCTACTTGCCACCTCAAGCCTTTCTTGAATTGTAGGCACAGTTGGCTGACCAGGAGCAATCTTGACTCCACAATGAGGATACTTATCCATCAGAAAAGGAGTCGTCTTCGGCCCTGCACACCCCTCCTGCAAGTGCTGGACCATATCCCCGATTGTCCCACAAATGAAAACTTCAACGCTGCACACCAAACATCTGAAGGTTGGGCGCCTGTGTTTCCTCCCAAGTTCGACAGCAAGCTGCCACAAACCAGTGCTAGTCTTTTTTTCAGTAGTAAACCTAATAATATATAAAGACTGAGATGGGAATCATTTGGGGAAATGGGAAACGACACTAGAGCTTTCACAATTCATTATGTACGTACTCACCTAGTATTGGGTAGGTACAGCATGAGGTAATCATTGACCAGCTTCTCTAGCATCCCATCGCCGGTATAAATGTGAGTATGACTATGACACAATCAGATCAACACTCAATAGACTGGAAACCTAATTTAAGTGAACTAGAAGGTGAAAACAAAGATTTTACCATATTTCATCTGTCACACATGAGCGAATGTAATCGATTTCACTAGCCAGGTCAGTAATCATCGCATTCCTCACCACACCTTGATTGAGCTCCAGTATAGGCTGAAATACCGCTTCGATGTTTTGCGAGAAGAAGGTTCGAGCGGCATCAAAATGCCCATTTTGTATGTAAGCGATTGCCCAAGCTCTTCGGATGTGGAAGAGCAGCCATGGGTGTGTAATCCAAGTTCCCCCCTGAGGAATAAAGCCCATCACATAGTTCTCCATATCCACGTACTGATGGTGTTCATGTAGATGAGCAACATGTCTGCTGTCGAAAATTTGATGCCCTGCAAGCAAGATGGAAATTATTTCTTAGTGCACAAACATGCCTATTCAGTATATTTTGTACTAAATGTATATAGTCAGAATGGTTCTTGTGGTATCTAAGAATTATACTATTCAAGCAGCTTGTTAGTTATATGCTCTAAAAATTATACTGATCAAGCAGCTTGATAGTTAGATAGCCTTCATCAGGTTTCATTTTTTGAGAAACCATTTTATAGTTTTGCAGTATAGAATTTTTTGTGTACATCTATGTATACGCTACCATGCACGTCCCATTCCAAAAAACAAATAAAAGAGACCTCCTAGAGTTCCACAAACAGGCCATGTGATCTAGAGTTCCACAAACAAAGGGAAAACTATCTAAAAATACTGTCAACCAATCCTAGCTTAATCAACAATGAATCAAACGAACGTATCCTTTCATATGCCTCAGTTAAATTACTAGCCTTTCCAGACCTGCTACCGCATTCTGGAAGGGTGCATACTGTATTGACTAGTGACACTAGTAGAAAACAGG
>CBMN010078419.1:0-12920 GCA_000582825.1 Hordeum pubiflorum | reverse complement strand
GAGGAAACCTTTGGGGGATGCTTTTTGGACCCGCGAGCTGGCGCCTCTCCTCTATCACCAAAGAGGGGATCATCGCCGTCCGCGCATGCTAGCGCTGCTGCTGGCACCGTTTGGCCCGACCTGCGTCACCCATGTGCGGGTACGGAGTTGCGGGGCCCAGCCCGGCTAGCTCTAGGCGAACCCGCCTCCCGAGGACGCCGCGGGGAGCCTCGCGGGGGGACCCCATGAGGTGCTTGGTGGAGACGTCGCCTCGCGCCTCGCGAGGCGCTGGCTCTCGCAAGGCCTGACTCCTTGAGCCCTGCGGGTGGGACCACCTAGTGTTCGAGGTAATCTTCGCGTCTTGGGCGGCAGGCAGACGGGCCTGGACACCCCCAGTCCTAGTGGCCCGACAATACCACCAAGAGATGCCACAAATTATGCTGTCAAGTCTAGAATATTCTCAACTCTAGAGAGTGGTTTTCACAACCAAGTAGTGATGGTCTCGTGCACGCGGCAGCCCAGTCACCACATACAAAAATAATACAGATAGAAACTAAGGGAAAATTAAATAATGGAGAAAAACATAAACATTCCAAAAAGGTCACTTGAGGTACTATATATTTTAGAAATGCAAACTATACGAGAGTACTCTCCATAAAAACTCAAAAGGTTTCCGTTCCACAATTCGTGATTTTTTCAGTTCTAACTTTTAGATTAGTAATAACTCCCTTGGACATTACATTTCTCTTCGAAATTTTCATTTTTACCAAATTTTCCACATTTTTTACATTACCTATCTTTTATTTTAATATATTAAAAATGCAAGATTTTATCCTAAATATTCTTCTTCATCTATATTTTATTGTTTTAGTGAATATTTCAATGTGTTCTTTTCCTAGATATTTCTTCAATGTATAAGATTTTTCCAATAATCATCAGTTTCCTACTTTTTTTTGAAAAAGTTAATTTTATTTTCCTTGACTTTATTGTTTCAAAACAATATTTAATGGGCGGGCTGCCACATGTGTGAAATGCCAACACGTTGCTGCCAATATTATTTCAAGGTTTTCACACGTTGCCATCTTGCATCGGCATCCTAGGAATCAAGAAATTCCAGGTTAAAAGAAAAAGAATCAAGAAATTCCTGCCGTGGCATCATCAATCATCACATTATCAGAAATGTTTGTCAAAAGAATATCAGAAAGAAATTCCTGCCGTGGCATCATCAACCATCACCTTCGGGGAACCAACCATCAAATACATGATTGATTTCTAGATGATGGAAGCTTTATTTGCTACCAGCCTCTGGATCCTAAGATGCATATAGCCAGCATTAATATATTGTTTATTATAAAGAGATCAAAGTTTGATATTGCCAAGAGGAGAGAAATATAAAAAACACGGACAAACTAAGATGAACATGCCAACAAAAATGTCCAATCTAAACACTAAACACTGAGAAACGTATCACTCGCGCGCCGTCCAAACCCGAACGTGAATTTTCCGGTGATCCACTTGAGCTTCTTTCATAACTTTTTTTTATCTAGACTAGAACAGGTAGACTCCGTCTAGGCATTGCCAGAAATTTGAGAACTTCAAAAGGAAAGGCAAGATGAAGGTTTCTCCGAAAGGTACAGAAGATGGCTCCAACCTCCAGCATTTATGTATAAGATCATCAAAACTATCATCTCATTGCAGGGCCAGCAGCCGCTTGTATCTCCCCACCTGGTTGTTTTTGTGTTTCTTCTTCTACCTCAAATGCACTTCCCTCTCCAGGACAGGTCAAATTATCATCATTCGAAGACAAGCTTCCTCTCCTCTCGCTGCAACGATTCTCGAGCTCCAAGCACTCCTTAAGCTGTGCCACCACCTCCGCCATAGTCGGCCGCTCCCGGGAGACCTCTTGCTTGCAATGCAGCGCCAAGTCAGCAGCTTTCCAGACAGAGTTGATGTCATAGTCCCCTCCCATCTTTGCATCCACAATGCTCTCGATGTTTCCGTGGTCGAGGCTCTCGTGCACCCACTCGCCGATGTGGATGCTCATGCTGTCGCTAATCGATATTACCGGGGCTTGGCCTGTGATGAGCTCCAGGAGGACGACGCCGAAGCTGTACAGGTCGCTCTTCTCGCTGATGTGATAACTGCGGAAGTACCTGAGCAATTGGTAGACGCAGGGGTCCTTAATTATGACAAATTAACAGCAGTGCAGGCAATGTTGAAGAAGCGGAGTATACATGAGAAGAGATTTATGCTGTGCATGACGTACTCAGGATCTAAGTACCCAATGGTACCGGCTGGCTCAGTAGTTATATGTGTTTTGGAGTCGCTGAAAGCCTTGGTCAGGCCAAAATCAGCAATCTTAGCCCCAAGATCTGTGGTCAGGAGGATGTTCCTGCTCTTCACATCTCTGTGAATCAATGCTGGCTTACAAGCGATGTGCAGATACTCAAGACCTGTCATAAAATAATTACTACTCCTACTTTTTTTGTTAACAGTCATGTGCAAATGAAATCACAGGACCTAGATGGGAGCTATGTCCGAACCTTGTGCAGCATCAAGGGCGATCTGAAGACGCTGCTTCCAAGTGAGTGGTTTACTAGTAGAAGTGGCTTCGCATGTCAACAGAGATTAAACATAGTTAGCTTAAAGAATATTCTAGATAACTTCATGGACTCGGTTAGTAATCACAGATAATTTAAGGTATATGCAGTTCTCTTTTTTATGAAATGCAATGTTTCTGTAATCCGATTTTCAGGATACAGCACATATATAGCTGGTTTAGTGCGCCTAAAACTTTAATTAGCCAATATAAGAATCCAAATTTGAATGGCCAATACGAACCTCTCAGATGATCCTGCAGGCTCCCTTCGGGCATGTACTCGTAAACAAGAGCCAGATGATTTCTGTCCTTGCAGTAGCCAATCAAAGAAACTAAGTTCTTGTGATGAATCCTGGTCAAGTGCTGAGCCTGTAATATAGAACTACCATTCAGATAATTTAAGTAGAACTCATAATGAGAATGATTAGTAAGTAGTTTTGTAGAACTACATACAAAAAAAATACTTAATTCATTCATCAAAATTCGTACACAGATGGCTACACTAAGAAACCTGGGGGGCAGACAGATGAAAGGATTACACATGAATATTTTAATTGTGACGCATAGAAATTCACATTGTTTTTTGTATTTACCTCAGCCAGAAACTCTTTACCCCCTTGGGAAGATGACTCAGAACGCACTTTCACAGCAACTGGGTTTCCATTCTCCAAGCAACCAAGGAAGACAGGTCCAAACCCACCCTTTCCAATCTCTTGGCTGAAGTTATTCGTAATATGCTTCAGTTCTTTGTAGGAGAACTCTCGGCTCCCAAGTAATGCTGAGCCATCTTCATGACCAGTAGCCTTCTGCTTAGCTGAATACATGGACAGCGTAATGGCAAGCATTTTATTTTTTGTATAACAAAAGGCAAAATAAAATGAAATACAAAATTGTGTAATGCACAAAACAGAAACCATTATTTCCATCTGACTGTGTTACCTTTTCCTTTGAACGCTTGGCGCAGCAAAAATAATATAAAAAATAGTGCGAAGGCAATAACTATTGGTACAACTATTGCAGCGAGAAGTGTCCCGTTGATCTTCTTTCGAACTGGTCTGCAGGCAGTACCATTGCCACACAGATTTGCATTGCCACCGACCCTGGCAATATAAATGTACACAATAATTCAATTATAATGTTCTTCCATGGTGTTCCGAATAAAGAGAAATGTCCAACTATAAATGCTGGAAGGAACCACTACTTATCTATAAATATACTGATCAATCAGACCTATAGTTAGCTAGTAAAATGTAATACTGACACTATTTTTAAAGGTGCTGTCATAATGAATGCTCTTGAAGAAATGAACTACCCATGAAATGCACTGGGATAAAGTAAACTGATATATAAGATTCTTCCAACCGTTAGCATATTATTTTATTCACTAGAGTTACCGGTCCTTGTTGTAGTATCTTTTACAGTTGACAACTGATGATGACATAACTTATCTTTCCAGTTAACCAGAAGTAATATACCTTACTGAGTGCGCAGTCAAAGAAATTGAAAAATAAAAGGCCCAAATAGCAAAGCATACAATTTTAAGCAGTTAGTATGATATTAAATCATCATGTTTTTAAATATTACTGACATCATCCGAAAACGATGAGCATTTACTGATTTACATTAGTGTGTATTTTCTTTCTTCAAAAAGTATATTCAAAG
Organism: Hordeum pubiflorum; assembly: GCA_000582825.1. Lineage (NCBI taxonomy): Eukaryota > Viridiplantae > Streptophyta > Magnoliopsida > Poales > Poaceae > Hordeum > Hordeum pubiflorum. The sequence goes on along the minus strand of CBMN010078419.1, from coordinate 8,680 downwards.
TTAGTTAACTTTTGATGGCTGAACATACCTTAGTGATAGGGATCCATTTTGGGATCTTTGTAAAAGGCTGTAAGGAATTGGTCCACTCAGATCATTGCTGGACAAATCCCTATAAAGGAAAAACATGGTATATGTACCATTGCCAGAAAACTGTTGTGCCGAGATTCAATAACGAACAGATAAGTAATAAGACTTACAGAAACATTAGTGATGAAAGTTGCCCGAGAAAATTTGGAATAGGACCAGATAAGTTGTTGTGTGACAAATCCCTGGAAGGAGTAACAGATCTTGTGAATTGCAGCTAATAAGGAAAGGGGGGAATACAACTTTTTCGGAAGTGTTTTTTTTTCAGCTTCACTGCATGACTCGATACAAAAGGCAAAAGTATGCATCTAGTGACTGCATGTGATGAAGAGAGTTACATGTGTCTCCCAAACTACATCATTAATTTTCTGACAGTATATTTTTGGTGAACGGTGAAGAAAAATGAGGAAGCACAAATCATATATCCAGAGTTTCTATATGGAGATACAGACAGTTATTTCCTTTTCCTGAAAACATGGAGACACAGACAATTTAAGAAATGTATTTTCATCCACCGGGAAGTTCAAGAGAGTTTCTCTGTATTATTGTGTAAATTATTTCAGGTATTGTTCAGTAATTCTCTCCATGTGTAAACCAGCTAATCATCTTAAGAATATAGTACAAGCATTTCTTTTTTTTTGGAAATTTTCAAATGTCTGCGAATTATGTGCATATAATAATTTAGCTTATACAACCTCGTGTTTTAATAACAAGTACACTACTTCCTTCTGATACTAAAAAAGGCGGGTGGGGAAAATATCACAAATGTCTTTGAGTAGTATAAAAAAAGCAGTAGCATGTTAAAATCCCACAGTAAGAAATGATGATGAGAAGTAAGAACCTACAGATACTGGAGTACTTTGATGTCTCTAAAATTAGTAGAGATGGCACCAACTAACCCAAAGGAAGACAAGTTTCTGCAAAAAAGTAAACCCAGAACAGTTAGCTTCTCTTGTTCATTGGTCCTAAACGTTTCTTAGAAATGTAAAAAATTTCAGCGTATGAGAATGGATTTTTCTTTATTTCATCCAAACATAGTTATGAAACTTTTTTTTGATTTGCGAAAGATAGTTATGAAACTTACAGTCCCATTATTTCAGAGGGACTTGCCGGTGGATATGAGCAGTTTAATCCTCTCCATACAAAAGCTTTTGGTGTACATGGATCACCCATCCAGTTTTTTACGACACCAAAATTGTCTTGGATTGCCATCATAGCTCGAGCTGCTTTGCAAGAACAAGGAATATGGTTAATTAAACGAACAGACAAGCAGGTAAGCTTAAAGATACTAATACACCAAAAAGGGGATAAAGGACAGTCTAATACAACCCTCTCTACTGGTAAGAAAAAAGTCTACTTCTCAATCTTGAACTTACACCACAGCCATGAACAAACATATACTACAACAACAAACAATCTAAAACAAGCTCCACTATTTGGACAAAAGAAACTTTGCTAAAAACAGAAGAAAAAATGGTACAAACAGATCAATAAACGGAACTTGGTGACATAGCAACGACATCGCAGTAATGTGGTGGACACATGGCATGCACGTCACACTAAATCACTAGTGAGACTACCCATGGTTGAAAAAATATATATGATGGTTTCAATAGTTTGAGGTTGTCAATCGAAATGTTTTAGAATTCAGGGTTGAAAAGTGAACTTTTGCCAATGTTCAGAGTTGGAAAGTGGATGTTTTTCAATTGCAAATTAGACAGGACCCTTAACATAGTAGCTGGTTATACCCTCTGCACTCCGTACTAATATTGCATCACTAAATCCATACCGTCTCCAGGATCAGTTGCAACTTCAGTTATCTGTTTCACCAAGTACATCTCCATGGCATTGAGGATAGGGGGAAGTGTTGCATTTTTGGTAGCAACAAGTGAGACACTATGATTTTCCATCCCTTGCACAACACCGGAAAAATAATTGGCGAATAGGAATGTTGGGGTGTAAGGTCGCCTGTTCCATGTCTTGTTATTGACAATGATATCAAACTGCCGCACCGCTTTGCTCGGTACATGCTGCAGCTCAGCAAAGTAGAAAATAAAGAAGTATTTGGAGTTTATGTTCGCCGACGGATCAGATGGATTCCATGAGAAATCAATTCTTGAGCTATTAACAGTCGCTGCATTTTGCATAACAGATGGTGGCACATTGTAGACATCCCTGAGGTTATTATGCATTGGAGATGTTGCAGATATCTTAGTACAGTTTGGAATCGCATTATAGGTCGTCCAGATGCGGTCTTGGGGATCCGAGGGGTACCTGTAGACCAATGAAGTATATGTTTTATGTAGTATTGTAGTCCACTGAATTAACTAGAGTCAAGACAACCATCTCTCTGTCAAAAAGTATACCTTGCAGACAAAACTTATGCAGTATAAGGCTAAAAGCAGCAGTTACAGCCTACAGTCATTTATAAATATATTTTTCCACGAGATATTCAGCCACCAAATTTTTACTTCTGTTGATCAAGATGGCGCTAACGCAGATTTATATTGAAATTTGATAACAACAATTCTAAGTCGAAAACTAACCTGATTATTGAATTGTCTGTGGGCCCCATGTGGAACCGATTAGAATTAAGCAGCACGAGCGATTGACTTGCATTTACCTCTGGGTAGAGGGTGGTATTCAGTGGCCTCAAATCCAGCCCAGAAATAAATGGATTACCCATACCTTTGTTCACCAAACAAACTTGCAAGTAATCAGTAGGAGCCACAAGTAAGATGTCCATCCAGTTGAATGCTCCTGCATCACTGTAGTTAACTTCATGCCAGTAGTTTGTCCCCAGGTAAAGATCAAAGACAGGAGGTTTGCCCAGGCCATCATAGTTTCCATAGTAGAAGGAGGCACGAACAAGGTACTTGTTTCCCATCACCAAGGATCTCAGGGTGTAGCAATTCCTCGGACCATGTGGAAAGAACCGGAGATTGGAATAGCGTTTCGCCAGTGATGGCTCCATGTAATCTGAGGAGATGATGCGGTTTTCTCCTGTGGTGATGAAACCATAGTCTGATACATATACTATATTTGTAATGGAATCTTGGTAGGTAGAATTCACTGGGATGCCACAATCGATGCTTATGAAACCTGGAAAGAAAATACAAGTTAAACAGATTTATATCACTATTGGTTATGCACTTATGCATCATGGATTTCTATCATCGACCTTGAATAAACTCTTGGCTATGAGCAACACAGGTGCTTCTCATTGTGCATTTTCTGAACAGAAAGAGCAGTAAGAATAAGAATTGAGGGGCAACGCACCTTGATAATCAGGCTGTCCATGGATCAACTGGAACATGTAGAGAAGGAGAACCGGTACAAATAGCTTCATGCTTATTCTTCACTCTTGTGAGCAAACTAGAGCCTTCTATCTGAGAGAGAGAGAGAGAGAGAGAGAGAGGGAGGGATAGAGGGGGAGAGAGAGAGACTGGCATATATGCATATCCATGGGAGTAGCAAATGCTTTCACATGGTATTACGGTTGTCTTATTCCACAATGATAGATCAAGAGGGTCAGTGTACAGTGAGCTAGTGCGGCTGTTTCGAAACAGTTTCGTCATGATAATGAAGTATCTTCCACCAATAGAAATGATACAGCTGCGACATAATTGCAACTTTTAGACTTGAAGCTATGACTCCTTTGTTGGAATTAGAAAAAGACTGTCCTCTCATGTGGTTTGGTCATCTCGTAGTAGAATAACAAATCAGAAGGGCAAGTAAACCCCATGGCCCAAGCATTTCAGCATATGTATTAAGCTCTGGAGTATAATCGACGTGTGGAACTAATTGTAGTTGTGGTGATCTTGTGGCCATGGGCTTGGTGCATAACTGTCTTAACTGCTGCTATCCATAATCTGCACTAAACTAACAAGATGATCCCAAGGATAAAAGCTAGGGACACATAAAGCATTCCAGCATATGTATTACGAGCTTACTATTTCACAATTTTAACAATCGGCATTGCTGCAGAGAATCCCTGATTTTTCACCCAGATTTCATGCTCTGCCAACAGCTTCAGATGTAGCCCCGCAGCTGCACAGCGACAACGTACTGTACCTGGCCCGCGGCGCGCGCCGCGTTCGGAGACCCTGAGGCGCGGTCGGCACGCTCAATCCGTACGGCCCCAGGACCCCGACGGCGACGCCGCCGCGTGTACGAGCACACGGGTGCGGCCACGTCAAGACACCACCTCACCAACCACTCGGCCAGTGGATGGCAGCGAGCGACCAGGTAGTGTGGAGTCGTCCCTCTCGGTCTCCTCTCCTTGACCTCGGTCTCAGTGGGCATGTCGGCACGCACTGCACTGCGCCGAAGGGGATGCAGCGCAGGCAGCCGAGGGAGCCATTACGGCGAGCACCCTGCGCGCGCGGCGACCGGAATCGACCCCGGCACGCACGCGCGCGCGCGCCCGCGCCGAGAGGAGACGCGCGGCGTCAAGGCCGTCGGTTCCCCCAGAGTGACGCGCACGGGGCGCGACCATGGCAGCGCTAGCTCTGGCGATGACATTTCGCCGAACATACATCGGGCACTGCTTCTCGAGCGCGGTGTCAAGGCCGTCGGTCACCCCCACCCCCAAGGGGAGCAGTGTGGAATCGACTTGGAAATTTCGCGGTGACGCGGAGGGAAACTGGACTGCGGGACCCGGTGTCAGCGAGGGAAAAAACCTTTCCCGCCTTTCCTCTTCCCTCTTGGTCAACACAAGGTCAACCATCATCAAGCTGGTGATGTTTTATTCTCTCTTTTTTTTTCGAAATTCCATTCCTACATGAATGGAACAAAGTAAAATCTATACGAATTAATCAACAAAAAGAATGTACAAATCCACCCGTCCATCCATCCCAATAAAAAAAAAATCGCCTTCTCCCGCTCTTTCTTTTTCCGCATTTTTCTCAGTTATTCAACTAACATTCCTACCGAACATATTCACCGGCGATCGGCGAGCCGCTTCACAGGTCTCGTTGCTCCCGCAGCCGCTCTTGCGCGTCGAGCTCCATGAGCCTGGAGAAGACGCCGACCATGGGCGCGGTGTTGTACGTGCAGGCCTCGGTCTGCATGTACGCGCCCCGCTGGTCGTTGAACCGGTCCTCGCCGTCGGGCCCGCCGACGACGGCGCCGACGAGGTCGTGCGGGTTCTCCTGCCCGGCGCTGTACCACGAGTCGAACCCCTGCGTGCACCCGATGAACCCCTTCTCGTCCGTGAGCGACGCCGTCGACGCCGCCCGGTGGTGCACCCGCCGCGGGTACCGGTCGCTGTACCCGACCAGGTAGCTCGTCCCCATCGGGTTGGTGCCCAGGATGTAGTCCGCCTGCGCCTTGGCGAACGCCAGCACGTCCTCGGCGCCGACCACGACGTCCGCCGCCGTCTCGCCGCCCGTGTCCGAGGTGTCGGCGTCCTCGTCGACGGTGCAGCGGAGGGGCTCCCCGAGCGCGGCCAGGAAGTCGGAGTGGACCGTGAGGAGGAAGACGGCGTTGGTCACGTACTGGAGGTTGTTCCAGGGGCGGATGAAGATGAGCCCCGCCGGGGTGCGCGGCGCGTTGCGGGCGGCGCCGCCGGGGTTCTTGTTCATGTTGGAGCACACGTAGAACTCGGCCTTGGCACGGTACTTCTCCAGCACCGCCCGGTACTCCGAGCTCAGGTCCTCCTCCTCCAGCAGCAGCTGATCGATGGTACAGAGAGAAATGTTAATCACATGTATGTTTCTGTTGCGAAATATTCATGGACTGAAAAGAATTATGGTAGAAAATCGAATAATAAGTGGAGCCCTTTGACCCTTCCCAAAACAAACGTGGACCTCTAGAGGTTGCATGTCGATCAAGAAGATTGTGATCGAGCTACTTCTCTAGAAGTCAAACTATGTGCCAAACTTAAATAGTAGGGTTGACTTGAGCAGTGATCGTTGTCAACCTCTCTTCCATTTGTCTGGTACTTATATGTGAGTGCAGAATCTTGACATTAACTGACAAACGCCATGTTTATTTTTATTTTTGAGGGGGTAAAGCCGGGTTTTATTGTTAAAAATCCACAGAGAGTGGAATACATCTCGGATCATGGGATTGACCTAGCCGCACATGACGTCGCTGACCTAATGGATGCGAATCTTAGCTGGACTATTAGCTTCTTTCATCGACTCATGACTTTTGAAAATAAAACATTACAATCAACTGACAAACGCCATGTGCCGTGCATAATTTATCAGGTTATAAACCAACCGAGCATCAAAGAAAATGGGCCGCATGGGCCACATGATCCTTGTGGGCTCAGTTAACAGTGCCCAGGTTGTGATGCAACCACTTTGCTTCTCCCAAACTTACAATCTAAAAGAAATGCAACTACTGTCGGTTGAATGTTTTGTGTCTCATGTGCTTCTACTCTTCCTTTGTCTCTCCTCAACAATTTAAAAGCATATACATCAGTAACAACTGCTGATGTGTTTTCCATTAAACAACTGAAGAAATGGCCATTCGACTCCTCCACTCCACTTGGGCAAGTAAGATGTCCAGCCAGAGTTGGTGCTACAGCATCTATCATTAGTTGAATCGGTTGCTTCAAACATCACATCCCAAGGAAGCATGGCAGGGACAAAAACAGCTTGTGGATGACCAAAGAGACAGGCATGTGACGTGCCTTCACCCTCACCCTCACCCTCATGGCAAGATGAGGAGCTAGCTGCATGCTGCCTTGCATTCTAAGCATGGATATATATGAGGGTGCGGTCAAAGGAGTTATGATTAGGAAGGCAGTCCGATTCCAACAAGACCTCAGTGGCAGTGCGCGCGGCCATCACCTCACGGCGCAATCCAGGGTTAGGAAACCGGTCTGTTTCCGGAAGGTTTTAATAAGTGGCAATATGCATGGCATGGCTTCCAGCCACCAGGAGCACATGTGAAAGGAACGCATTGGAATTGGTTGCCCACAGCCACAGGACAAAGGCGCAGGTGGTGTGTGGGGTAGATCAAAAGATCTCTCCTGGCCTGGCCGGCCCCATGTTTGTATGTTAGTAGTATAAAACAAATTTGGGCATCTCTGACCTCTTTTCACCCTCTTGGTGGGCTGAGCATCGCCTGCTCCCCATGATTAGCTTTTCTTTTTTTGGCTGAGAATCACCATCAATCATCGAAATATGCTTACTTAACTAGAGTTCGCACATGGGCGCCGGCCCCTCGACAATCGAAAATCAACCTCCACGCAAAAACACACGTTGCTACCACGTATATATGATCAAAAACTCGAAAGGCGTTTGGGAAATGTATATGAATTCTCGTAGAAGAAGTGGAAGAGATGGGGCGGCCGGAGTTGTTGGGCATGGCGCATCCATCAACTCCAACGGAAGCACCCCAGGAAAGCATGCTAGGTAAGGTAGGGGCAGGGGTAGCCATGCTTGCAAGCTAGAGAGAGAGAGGAGAGACGGTGGCTAAGCAAAAGCTAGGGTGCACCAAACACGCGGCTTGCTCCTCATGCTAATGATACAAAACCGGTGGCACGGCCAAATCAACAAAGTTAGTATACTACCACGCCTGTCAATTACTATTATTATATGGGTAATTTGTTTACCATATAGTAACCCCCTACTATTTAGTTACTAGTGGTAATTTTTTAATTGTTTTGCGAACGAACTAGCTAGTAATGATTTTTTAATTTTGGATTGGACTAACTAGTGGTAATTGACGTCTACCTTTGACTAGTTTAGAGCTGCCGTGATCGGCGGTGGAATGATCCTATTTTTGTTAATGAGGAAACCATTCTTATCATGCATGCAGTGATGAAAAGGTAAGCAAGTTTGACCGGTCCAAGGAAAGGTAGATAGGTTGGTGCATGCATGCATGGGTTGCGTCTTGCGTGCATGCGTCAGAAACGGAGAGACAGAGTCACAGAGAGATACTGATCACTGATCGGTAGTACTGACCTTGGAGGCGAGGATCTGGAGGCCGGGGTACTTGATGTCCCAGCTGAACTCCGAGACCCCCCAGCCGGTGCCGCCGAACTCGTCGGCGTTGGCGACGGCGTAGTCGAGGTACTCGCGGCCGCCGGTGGCGCGGTGCAGCCACAGCGCCGCCCACAGCAGCTCGTCGTTGTACCCGCTCGCCGACGGGTAGTAGCTCTTCACCACCCGCACGCTCGCGTCGTACCGCCCCCTGTACTTGTCCGCGAACTCGAACAGCTGCACGTAATACGTACGTACAAATCAATCAATACACGTACGTATAAATACGACGGCATACGTAAAAATATTACTATATACTACTACGGTATAGCCAAAGCGTCAAGCGTGTGTGTGTGCGATGGACGGTGAGCTGCTCGCTGTCACGTACCAGACCCGGCTGCAGCTAGTGGATCGAGTGTCGTATTTTTAATCGTGAATTCTGTGTAAAGGGAGCTGACAAAAGCTTAAAGGGAAATTAAGCTGGTGCTAATCTAGTCTGAATTTTCCGCTTTATGTTGATTAATTTTCTGTGACAGGTATGTAGTACTAGGTGTGACAGCGTACCTGCTGCGCGTGGTGGAGGAGGAGGTGCGCGTAGTGCGCGTCGCCGGCTCGCCGGAACACGATGGACGCGGCGGCCATGGCGGCGGCCGTCT
>CBMN010078414.1:0-12123 GCA_000582825.1 Hordeum pubiflorum | reverse complement strand
TTTTTTTTTTGAGGATTGACTCAAGGAGATTGTTGGATTGATGGGGCGGCACCTCACCCGATACGATAACGGCCGTGGAGAGGAGGAATCCGGTGTTCGCACTGCCCAAATGCTTAGCGGGCCTCTAGTCGGCTCAGTGCATTTCGGGCCGTTTACACATCCGCGGTGAGCAGAAAAATGACACGACATTGGCCCAAAACAATGGGGAAAAGGCCTACTCAAACTATAGCAATCTGAAGTCAAATTATAGCAATGAGGGGCGAGTGCGTGTGTAGCCGTTAGATATTCGCATAGATCTTAATTAAAGCGTTAGACCCAGACAAATCAATGGAAACCGTTCGTTGGCTTCTCTCCCTCGCATGAACGACACACCACTCACTTATCCTCTCGCTCCTTTTCTCTCTTTGTGCCATTTCCTCGCAATGGTGAAAGACGAGGAGGCCTGGGGACGGGGAATAGAACAGGGGAATGAGCAGCGCCGCGGCCCAAGTCCGATGGATCCCGGATATTTTTTTCGGCGATTCCTGATGAAGAGGATGGGGAAGAGAGAACAAATACGGTGGGATGGCCTCGATGCTATGGTGGTGGCTGACGAGATCCTGTGTCGCGCCTGACGTCAATAGTGGTGAGGGAGAAGGATGACGGTGGAGGCTGCGGTGGAGACGAGGTCGACAACGAGTTGTGGTGGAGGATGGCAATGGGATTGCCTCGAGGAGGTGGTGGTGGACACCTAGATCCGGCACGACGCACCCGTTGTTAGCGACGGCTGGGTGACTATACCGTTGGAGGGAGAGGGTGTAGGTACTCGGGGCGCTCAGGGTAAGGCGATGCTCATGACGCCTTTTTTAGGTGGATGGCCGGAGTTTGTTGGAGAACAATTTTCCAAAAAGGCATTTTTTATGCTTTTCCCATGATCCATAGATCAAATTTTACTAAAAATCGACTTATCCACTTGTACCTTTTGTACTCCTAAGTTCGCAAATCTGGATTCTCAAGGTTGGCAAACAATTAAACAAGCATATATAAGGTCACAAAACATGGCAAAAAAATTGAATCAAACCCTGTCAGTTTTTATGCATTTATAACTTTTTGCCATGACAAAAGTGTTCATAGCTTTTGCCATGTAAGCAATGTAGCTTTTGCCATGTCACCAATAAAAGTTTTCCCATGCCAAAAACACACTTTTGTCATGGTAAATTAGTTAAACTTTTTTGCTATGGCAAAAAAGTTCAAAGTAGTTGCCATGGAAACCAACACATTTCATGAAATCATTTTGCCATGATTTTTCTCTCATCGGACATGGCAAATTCACGTGTACGTTTTGTACTCTGAAGTTTCCGCATGCTTGGCAAATCTAGATTCATAAGGTTGCCAAACAATTGAACAAGAATATCTAGGGTCACAAAACATGGCAAATAATTGTATCAAATCCCGTCGACTTTTATTTTTATTTTTCCATGCCAAAAGTGTTTGTAGATTGTGCTATGTCACCAACATAGCTTTTGACATGTCACCATTACAACTTTTGCCATGCCACAACCACATTTTTCGCCACAACAAATTTGTTAAAAAAATTGCCATGACATTTTTTTGAAACCTGCTGCCATGAAACCTACACATTTTTTTGGTAAAATCATTTTTTCCATGATTTATTTTCTCATGGTCACATGGCTAATTCATAACATTTTTTGTGTCTAAAAAAATGAAAAATTTAGGTCTTTCAAAGCAATTTTACCAAAACGTGGCAATTTATTTAAAAATAATAATGCTCTCATGGAAACTATAAGATTTTTATGCGACCAACATGCCAACTTTTATTTTTTTTCTCTTCTTATGATCACATGTCAATTTCAAATCACCACTCTAAGCAAACCATTGTTGAGGAAATTGTTAGATGGTAGTTGCTCGGTTGGCTGGTGAGTAGGTATTAATAGGCTAATAGGCAAGTTAATTGGTCATTCAATCAATTAATCGATTGATTTATCAATTTATCGGATACTTAGTGACTCTACGAGTAAGGATTAATCTGCAAGTTAATTGGTTAGTCGGATGAATTCTTGAACAGGGACGTCTTGCAAATTGTTTCTTATGGTCACATAGCAAACACGACAATTTTATAAAAGTTGTTAATGCTCACACACAACTCGCATGATTTTTTTTGAAGCAACTCACAAGAAAATTGGAGAACGTTATTAGTGGAACATTTTATTTTCTAAATTAACAGACAAGTGGGACCTCATACTTTTATGGAATTGTAACGACAAATTAGCGTACCATTGCAATCATTTTTGCCATGAGTTTTTTGGAGCATGTATTTTTTTTTCTTTGGACCTTGGAAAATTCCTTTTTTGCACCATGGCAAATTTACTTTACGGAAAATGGAAAATATTCATTACGAACCATGGCAATTTTCATTTGAAACCATTGATGTTTTTTACCACAGCTAATTCACAAACATAATTTTGGTTATATGGAAAATTTATTTTTTTGGAGACGCAATGTTTGTGTGAACCAAACCATTAGAAATTATTTTTCTGTTTTTCTTTCTTACTTGTTCTTCACGTTTTTTGGGTTTTGGACATTTTTTGAGCAAAAGGCCACTGGACTGGGCCTGGCGTTTTTTTGGTTTGAACTGGCTGAATCTATGTCGGATGGGCCAGCAGAAATAGAAAACGATAAATGTCTCGTGCGCGACTATACCTCTGTTTTGCCGGAGCAACTATTTGAGGAGCACACTTGTCGGCGCTCTAGACGCTCCCTTCGGGTTTGTATTTTTTATTTTTCAGTACACGTCTTCTACTTTTAGATGATTTTTTCTCGCGTTATTTCGGCTTTTCTGTTTTCCCCTGTTTTTCTTAGGATTTGGGACAAAACATTATTCTGATAAAAAAAATAGTGCAAAAAAAAAAAACTCATTTTTTTCTTTTTCCGTGAGAGGCACGGATTTGTTTCTTGTGAAGGCACGGATTTGCTTTCATGAGAGGCACGCTCTTGGAAAAGGAAAAAACGCACGTTTTATTGTTTTCCCTTCTGCGAGAGTCACAAATTTGCTTCTCGTGTAGACACAGATTTGCTTCCGCGAGAGGCACGGTTGTACCTCTCGAAAAAGAAAAAAAATGCATTTTCTTTTTTTCCTTCCGCGAGGGTCACATTTTTTTTTCTCGTGGGGGCACGGATTTGCTTCCGCGAGAGGCACGACATGCCTCTTGGAAAGGGGGAAAACACGCATTCTTTTTTTTCTTTCGCGAGAGACACGGATTTGCTTCTCGTGGAGGCATGGATTTGCTTCCGCAAGAGGCACAGTAAAAAAAAACATATTTTTTTCTTCCGTAAGAGGCACGGATTTGCTTTCGCGAGAGGCACGAATGTGCTTCCGGTTTGAATTTTTTTCCGATTTTTTTCAAGAAAAAAGTTCGTCGAAACCTATTAACATAGGATTTAGTTTTGAAGATCTCGATGCGAGGAATCCAAGTTAAAAACGGTTTGAATATTGGACGCATGGTTTGATAGATAGAACATTTTAAATAAACGAATCTATGAAAAATAATATGGAAAACTCGCAGGTTATGATAGAAAGAAGACTCCCGCTACACATGCACCCCTACTCTACACTCCAACCTTTTGAGCTTTATGCACCGGACCATATATTTTCTCCTCAAGCATCCGCCTCCAGCCGAGAATCCCGCTACACCATTCAAACCTACTTTTTCTACATCCGAGCTTACATGGCCTGCGGGGCATCATCCTAAGGCTAGCATTGGACATGCCCTAAGGGCATGTACAATGATGCCATATGAATACAGATGTCCCATGACAAAAAATATCTTGAAGCATCTATATTGAATTTTTTCTCTCCAATGCAAACTACCACTAGTGGGCCTCGTCAAGAAAAAAAATATAGATTATGGTCCACATGCATCTTTATTTTTCACTTTAACTTCTCAGTTTTTTTGCATCGGACCACAGCTTTTCTTACCAAGCACCCGCCTCCTACCAAGGATCTCGTTACACAATTCGAACATATATCCGATCTTACATGCCATGGAGAGCATCACCCTGAGGCTATGCCTTGGTAATGCCCTAATGGGCTGGCTCAGCGGGCAGGGCTTTAAGGGGGGCAATTTTTGTTTTTGTTTTTTATTTCCTTTTTTTTTCCGGACAGACGCGGAAAGGAGGCACCGAGGCAGTCGACGGTATAAATGAAAAGGAAACGGAGGGGAATGGTTTGTTGTGCGGAGAAGGTAGCTCCTCTGTCTCGCGTTCGGGCTAAGACAAATATGATCGACCGACTGAAAAGCCTGACGTGGTAGAGCCTTTGCGCCAATATTCCCGAGGGAAATCGAATGGTTGCTAAGGGAACCGGATCCTTAAGAAGGAAAGTCACGGTGCTACAGTGTCAGGCTAGTGTAAAATGAAGAAGGAAAGTTAGGGAGTGTTAGCAGATTATTTAGTGTAGGTATTTACTGTAGATATAAATAATATGAAATTAATTTTATTTCACCATCAATTTGTCGGTATGTAATTCCTATAAATGTACGCAGTAGATTAGTAATTTGCAAATTAATTTAATTCATTTTAGCCTTAATTATATGGATTGCAAGAAGGAATGTTAGGTTATTTTAGCTTCTTTAACTTTCCCTCTCAATGTTAGAGGATCCGGTTCCGTTGCTAAGACGATCGCTGGAACCTGCAGAAAATCTGACATTTGAATTTCAAAGTTTGGGAAAAGAAATGACACTAGAATAATTTCACCATTCTACAGTGGACTATCATCATAGAGTGATCTTGTAACGATGCCTATGAACAATAAAAGCATCTATAGCCGGACCTATACCTGGCCAAAACTGGGGCCGGCCGGGCCTCGGACCGGGACTAAAAAAGCCCGTGGTACAAAACTCAGGCCTGGGCCCTGCCCGACCCGAACGTCGGGCCTAGTTTCTGGGCCCGAGCTCGGCCCGAGCCCGAAGAAGCCCGGACCGGTTCGACAGGCCCGGCCCGACGTAGGCGTAAAATCGGGTTTTCGCAGGCCCGAGCCCGACCCGGTCCGACCTTCGGGCTTGATTCTCAGGCCCGGCCGGGCCGGGTTTCCCATGGCCAGGTATAGCCGGACCCCTTATACCCGTCTCAAACGTCGGGACAGGCCGTCCGGTGAGCGCTCGGTCAGGAAAAATCTACCCAGACGAACGCCCTAAACGGGCCTCAAACGCTCGGGCTGACTGGCACGCCCGTCACGTCAGCCCGGCCCACCATGGACCCCACAAATACCCCATTTTGGAAACCTTAGACATCTGACACTTCGCTCACCGTCCACTCCACTTCCATTCCCCCACCTTCCGATCCGATGGTCGGCGACGGAAGTAGATCCGACAGATAGAACGTCGATGTGAAGGAGGTGGCCCTCCGCATCGCGTTGCGCCGGTCGCTGCAGGACCAAGGCGACGACGGATCTTCATCCTCTGGGCCCGTCGCCTGTCGACGGAGCGCCGGTGACGTCGCACGCCTTCCCGCGAGGCGCACAACTCCGGCCGCTCCCGCTCCGGCNGATCCGCTCCAGGTCAGGTACGCCGCCCACCTCCACCACCTTCTGCTCCGGAAGCGGTGCCCGGCCACCGCTGGGTCCTCGTGCCCGTGTCAGGGACGGGGCGCACGAGGACGCCGGAGTCCAAGGCGCGTGCAGCCCGCCACAAGCGGCAGCGGGCGAGGGAGAAGGGGAAGGCACTGGCCTCGCGGCGTTCGACCTCGAGCGCGCCGGTCGACCCCGAGGACGCGCCCCTCGCGGGCGTCCTTCGTTGTTCGCTGACGACGGTGGAGACAGATGCGCGCCGCCTCCGCCGCAAGAATGCCGACGCGCTCCGACTGACCATCCAATTATCGGAGCGCGAGGCAGCAAAAGAGGCGACGACAAAGGCGAAAGCGGCCCGCCACGTGAAGGAGCAGGACCGCCTGCTCCGCAGGCTGTCTGACATGCGGTGCAGCTCTGACGAGGACGAGGACGACGCCTTCACCCCCGGCTTCGACGACGACGACGACGCTCCACCGCACGCCGACGCCTACACGGAGGAGGGGCACAACCGTGTGGACGACCGGAAGGGGAAGGGCCGGTGAGGAAATGGTGATTTCCTCCGCTCTTCCCCCATTTTGTTTATATTTTAAGCATGTTTAAATAGTTTCTAGTTTGGATTTGCCGATGAACTGCTCCTTTTGTTCGGTGATGCAATCCGATACGATGAACTATGTTTGATCTACTATCTTTACGTAGCGTTGTATAGGTTGTATGGATTTGAGAGTTCGAATACGTGGCACGCAGATGTGGAAGGAAACAAATGAGACGCGTCGTCGGTGTCCGCAAACGCGACCGGACGCGTCTGTATTAGCATAATAAAGTTGAGCGGGTTTCTCGAGAAAAAAATCACTAGGAAGCACACATGCATACTTACAGTACAGTCAAGTCAACCAGATCCACTACTGACAGAATACTAATTTCATGTGCTGTAGAGTACGGAGTACCCTGTGTGGAGACCCAGCGATAATATTTCCTGATTAACCGGTCTGTGACAGTGGTCCTCGCAATGATACTCCTCTTCTTTCTCCCAGATCTCCACTCACAACCTGGCAGCCAGCCAGCCTTCAGATCCAGGGCAGGGCGGGACAGGATCGGTTGAAAACAAGAGAAAGAAATGACTCGAGGGGTCAGCTGCCAGATCAATGATTAACAAAGGTACTAGAAGACGAAGGGGAGGGTGAAAAGGGAGAGGCAATGCAGGTAGAGCGTAAATTTCCAAGGGGACAGGCATAGCAGCAGCAGCATCTTTGCATGCCCCAGACGGCCAGATCTTCTTCTTCCACATGCAGAAAGGCAGTGAAGAATCTCATGGTAGAATCAGGGCAAGCTGTCGTCATTTTACACTACAATCATGCAGCCTGGACGAAAGATATGCCGATCCAGTGATAAACTACGCCGAATAGCCCCGCCCGATGAAAAGTGGAAACGCGCCCTGCCGACAGTTTGCCATCTTGGGTGACTCAGGGATGGCCAAATTGAGGATTCAAGCCCATCGTAGACACAAGGAAAACCTCATAAGATTATATATGCCGTTAATCTGCAGCACAAGCACAAGGGAAAGAACAGAGATCGAAACACCTTGATTGCGAGCCTTCGTATTAGCAGACCCGACAGTAAAAAATAAATACTATAGCTAAGTTTACTGGACAAACTGTTGAATTTCATTCACAGAACCAGATTGAAGAGTAGTTCAGTTCATCATGCGAAGTGCGCACTCAACTAAATGAGAGCACGTTTCATAGCTACATTATTATCTATATATATCGAGCTTAATATACTGAAGCATAGATTCGATATTATCCACAGGTCTGCACCAACTATCGACGACGAAGCGCAGAGAAATCCGTACTCCCCCAAACTGTATCGCCGAGCTCACCTCTCACGCTTTCTCTTCAACGGGAGCAGCCTCGTCACCTTGTCTGAGCTTCTGTTCACCGATTCCGCATCTTCCACACGGCGGAAACCAAGGTGCGACGACAGGTTCTCCACTTCGACTTTCGCGACATCCTTTCTTACTCCTATGTCAGTGATGTATCTACCGGCGCAGTACATCCCGGCCGTGACAGTGGCCATTCCAAGCGGACCGGCAGCGAAGATCTTGAACGGAGTGGACAGAAGAGCTGCCAGTGGCACGCCAATGGCGGAAGATGCTTGCCCGCTCACCCCAATGCCAGGCTCATCCACGGGTACAAGTCCAGTCTTGCAGTAGAGTGCAAAGTCCTCGCAATTCTTCTCGAATATGTCATAGTTGCCAAACCCATTCTGAAGCAAGTGCATAGCTCTCCGGACAACAGCCTCTGCTGGGTCTGATTGGGCAATGGTGCAGGTTCCCCCACGAAATTTTGCAAGGAAAATTGCAGGCGGCACTCCGTACTCGAAGCAGTAGAGGGAGCCATTGCCAAGAAAGCAATCCAAGCAGGTGAGTACGACGCCACTATCGGCCAGCTGAAAACCACAGTCTGGGAATGTTGGGCACTCTGATGAAGCCCGTGAGATCAGAGCAGAGACGGAGTTGGATGAATCCGAAGATTCAACTTCCTTCTTTCGTGTAAAATGGACCACTTTACTTCCTCCAACATAAATACCTGAACACACAATTGGTGGCAACTGAATAAGAAAGTGGCTAACACTAGAACAATTTCTCCATAAGCAATATCCAATAAAATAGAAACAGATCAGGGAAAATAGACAGATTGGTGTGTGAGTGGGTGAGCGTGGGGCAGGGGATAAGACAGTTTGTCCAAAAAAAACTGACAACGGGCACTTTATTAAAGCATCAAGATTCTACAGTTTTGACAAATAATGCAGCTTTTCCATGGAGGTACCCATGGCATCATGCGCAAAACCTACAGCATGTCCTCCCTGCATATGGGCTATGGCCCTCACTGAATGCACAAAAAGGGGCACCTCAATAGATAGAACACTGCATCGGCCAATAAAAAGCACTGATCATTTTGGCTCCCTGCGATGTATTGTAGCCTCACAGTGAGACGATGTAGAAGCGTCATATACTCTTTGCTAAATGCATCGCAACGATCTCTAGTTCATTAAGTACATAGAAACAAAGTTTTTATTTTTTTGCAGTAACTAACTACAGCTGGAGGTGAGGATCAAAGATAAAAGGGGTAACTCTGATAAAGTTGGAATAAAACAAATTATAATTGGTGATACTAGTTTACAGTTACTCCAAAACGAATTAATAATAAGAAGGCTTGAAGTGCTTACCTCTTAGAGTGAGAGCAAGCTGGAATTAATAATGAGAAGGCTACTCCACGAAGACAGCAAAGAGCAGATACGGACAGACAAGTAGGCCAGCAGTAGGTGAGCAGCAACAAGTGACATTTGTTCTACATGGAAGGCAAGTAACATGGCATGTGGCATCACAGCCATCTGGAAGGATTTGGGGATGGGCTTGGGGAGCTTCAGTTGGGCTTGAAACCCCTCAATTGGAGCCTAACCATCTGGAAGGAGTTTTTGTTTTGTTTTTGCGGTTACAATGATTTTTCCACCGAAATTTACACGGTTGCAATTCTTTGAAAAGGAGGATTACCCGCGGCCTCTGCATCCATTGATGCACACAGCCATTTTTACATAGTATAATACTGAACTCCGGATGAAAGAGAGTAGAGATTGTACAATAATTGGGGGAAGGTGCTACAGCTGACAACTTGTGAATTTCTTAGTATCAGGTAACTTGGCATTGCAAACTAGACAACCGGGGAACGGAAGGGAGACTTGACGGTTGACGCGCATCTCCTACCAAGCAATCAAGCGATCGTTGCTTGAAGCAGGGGACTTTTTTTTTTTTTTGAACACTTGAAGCAGGGGACTTGGCTCTACAGATAAACCCCAAACTGCCAGTGCCACAACTGCGAGATGAAACATGCAGACGCACGCTAATGGCCAACAAACGACGCGAAAACACATCCGTGACTGAAATCCCGCGGCGAAAAGGCTCCCGCATTCAGCCGCAATTCACAGCGCCGCCGGCCGGCCGGCGGAGCAATCTGATGAAGAGAATTCAGGGGCTGAGGCCCCGAGGAGCGGCGGGACCGCGGAGATGGGAGGGGGGCCGTTGCAGCGTACCGTGGTGGGAGTAGGCGTAGACGGCCCTCCAGGTGTAGATGTGGTCGCCGGGCCTGATCTCCGACCGCTCCACCCGGTTCGACAGCAGCCCCATCGCCGCCGCCGTCGCCGCCGCCGCAATCTCCTCCGCGCCACTGACCTGTCGGTGCGGCGCTCGCGTCCGTGCTAATGGAGTGAGCTCCGGTCTATCTATATAAAAGGGGAGGAGGGGGCGGAGGCCGAGGCGAGGTAATAATGGGAGGGATGGCGGAGGGGAGGTATATTCGCCGCGGCGAGGCCGGGGCGAGGGGGGAGGGGCGGGGTAAAGAATGTCGCTGTCACACGGCGTCGCGTCACCCACCACCGGCTCGGTTCGGTTGGTTCGGCCGTGGCGGTCGAGCCGTGGGTGGAGTCGCGCTCGGTCGCTGGCGGGGCGGTCCGTTTCCCGGCTCGGGGAAACCACGAATGGTGGATGGAGACCGAAGGCGAACGAAAGGTCCCCCGACCGGACCGACTCGCGTCGGTCGCGCTCGCAACGCATCACATGCCGCCGGCCGGCGTCACGCAGCGGGCGAGAGTCGGCCGGCACGTTGCTATGCATGGCTCGCGGTCCGTGTTACCCCGCTGGAATGAACGGAATGTTGTAACGAATGTGGCGAGTAGGGCCGTCGGGACGGGTCGTAGGGCATCGGGCACCAACGAGGGGTGCCAACCCACCAACTCCGGTTGTGTACCTACCTAACCCCGTGCCAGGCGCCACGGTGAGAGACGAGCGCACGCCGTGGCACGTCCCTCGACGACCCGTAGTAGATCCCGCTCGTAGCAGTGTGCCTACTCTCAAAACAAGCTCGCGTCCCGCTTTATAAAAAAAGCACCGATCAAAGTTCACGGCTAAACGGTATAAAATGGAGAGGTAGCCCTTTTATATAGTAGTGTGCCTACATCCGACTAAAAAAAAGTAGCGTGCTTACATTTTCGCTATCTCTGTCTCTACTTATCTAAAAAAAAACTATGGGCATCTCGAAACGTCTACCCTCAAACCACCCACAAATGTCTGGATTGCATTGTCTAAAAGTATTTTATCATCCAACACGAGCCTGTACCGGTCCGCTGACCGGTCCAGACGTGTGTTTTTTTCCGTAAACGGAAATAAACTGAGGGGCTTTGGGGGCGTTCAGACCGCTGCCATGCCCGCATCTGACAACCATGGCCTACTTAAAAACCTCCCGCGCCCACGCCCTTTCCCGCTTGAAATGTTCAGCGCCGCTCTAGAGTACGAGTACCACATTAATGTTGACTCAGAGCGACACGGCCTCTCACGCCGCTTCCGACATTGAAGCGGCGGCCAAGAGCGCCGCTTCCCGGTGCATGTAACCGCTCTGTGTTCAAACGGCATCACATCTGTCCGTCTACCTATATTGAACATGAGCGAATGTTGAGGAACCTGCTCCGACGTCACTCATTTGTCCGTCTACCGCCCATCATTAACTACCTCGCAGGTTGCCCTGCCATCCGCCTGGTACTTAAACCCCAGGCCTGGCCATACCCGCATTCAATATCATACGCTCCATTTCTAGTGTATGCACCACGCCTGCCATGGCCTCCTCGAGCTCCAAAGCCGCCTGGCACAACCTCTAGTCCGAGCAGAAACATGAGATCACCGCCATTGCTGTTGGCTGGTAGGTCGGCATGCAGATGGATGCCAGCACTGGGGCCGCCCCAATGGAAGCGGAGGCCGATGAAAAGCCGGCGCCCCCATCCTCGCCGGCCAATGCCGGCATCACCATGGGCGAGGCCCATGCTCACTACACCGAGATGGTGTTGGAAGATCAGCAGGCCGCGTTCCATCAGGCACAGGCCGACCAGGAGTACAACACCCGCCTCCACGACAAGCACCGGTGCGTAGAGGAGCAACTCGCTGCCAGAACGGCCATCACATTGGATGTGGACGTGGGCGAGCAGGAGGTTTGTCCAATCCTTCTGCATTGCCCGTGAAATCTGCCGCAACCGATGGCAGTACCGCGTCCGTCATGAAGAGTTAGAAGCCGACTTCATGGAATTCGATGAGGCGGCGGATGAAGTCTATGGAAAGGATGAGGACGACGTCTACAGCTCCTTCACGCCTCTCCAACACGACGACGATGCCCGCACGTCTGTGCTCTGTCGGCATGACGATGTCATCACGTCGGTGGGCGCCACTGGCAGCAAGGAATAGTAGAGCATGGGAGGTTGTCGGCGCTCGGGTCTCAGGAAGGACACCTGTCACTACCCGGTCCTGAGTGGGCCCCGAATCTCTACGCTTACTATGTGAGTCCCTTGATCAATAACTGATATGCAGAGTCGATGATCAAATACCGAAAATACATCACACGTCACAGTATTACATCGCAGATCCAGTGCTTTAAAAGACACTAAAAGGACGTGGATGTTGCCTAGAGGGGTGGGTGAATAGGCGCTTTAAAATAATTATGGTTGAGGCTTGAACAAATGCGGAA
>CBMN010078402.1:0-10483 GCA_000582825.1 Hordeum pubiflorum | reverse complement strand
ATACGTTGGAGACGTATTAGCCGCCGCCGCCATCCGTCGTCGCCCGATGCCATCCGACGCTGCCCGTCGCCGCACGTTCCCGCCCGCCTCCGAGCACCTCCTCTGTAAGTCCGACGCCCCTCCCTCTCTCCTTTTCCTCTCTCTCTCTCTACGTAGCATTGTTATGGTTTGGTTTAGGTTAGGTAATTAATTGTAATTCAGAGTAGCAACCTCGTAGCATTGTTAGGGTTAGGGTTGGGGAAATTTTTATTAACTGAAATTAACTGCTGCAGTACTTTTGATTGTAATGGTCTGTTGTGTATGTTTTGCACACTGCCACCAGGGGAGGGTACCTGGCCAATGGTTATATTATCATGTTTTTTTTAATAACACAACTAGGAGTTGGAACATTCTTAATTGGAACATAAGAGGAATGGTTCCTTGTTTGATGGTGAAGTGATTTCACAAAACAGATTTTCATTATCTCTTCAATTCACTAGCTTGCAGTCTAATCAATCCTGGATTCTTTCCAATATTTATGGGCCTTGTGTGCATGAAGATAAACTATAGTTTATTAACTGGTTCTACAACATTCACATGCCTATACACTGACTGGATTATAATGGGGGATTTCAACTTCATTAGGGCTCCAACTGATAGAAGTAGACCAAGAGGTGATGTTAATGAGATGCTGCTTTAGAATGCTCAAATATATTCTTGTGAACTAAACATGCTCATCTATCTATCTGCTTTAGTATGCAGGCATTGTTATTTCCTTCAGTCCAGTCCAATGGAGATTAATTTGACTGACAGTATAACCTAGCTCATGATACATTACTTCAGAATAGCATTGTCAGGAACCAAAATTATTGCTTTTGCCATGGAATGGCAATTTTGAAATTATAACTCAGAAGTTCATGATATTGTATAATTCAGAGTAGCGTTGTTGATAATTACTTTGATAGAATTAATTCTGAATGTTGGCAATTCCTCACATCACTTTTAAGCAACCCACACTGTTAATTCCTTCGCTGCTCATATGATTTTTTATTGTTTTGTAGTTGCATCTAATGACTACCACTTGGAGCAGCCACTTCGAGGGGTTTCCCAACGAGAAAGGCGAAGTGAGCACCAACCAGGTAAGGTTATAAAAAACCGCATGCGCATTGCAAACACACCCATATATCCAACCGTTAATTATTGATGATTTCAAATACTTGCCAGAAATACGCATATATCCAGAAACACACCCATATATCCTTCTCCAGCACCCATTGAGCAGCAGTCATGTGACGTGGACGTGCTCAATCACGAGTTGGTCGCGTCATATAGGAGTACCGTCAAGGCCCTCCAGGAGTTGAATGACTCACTGCGGAAGGACATGGATAAGGTCATTGATGATAATGATGTTCTCTATGACAAGATATGGAGTCTAGAAGATCAGAAGGAGAAGCTGACCTGCGAGATAGGTGATCTGAAGAATGACATACAACTCCTGAAGGCCGAGAGGACTCAATTGAAGACGGAGAAAGCCTATTACATATAGGAAGGGCAGAGCCATGGGAATAAGCTTTGTGAGATGAAGTTGGTACTTAGAAGGTAGTGTCGAGATAGTTTAAGGTCAAAGTAAGATTGTGATGGTAGTTTATAACTACTACGTATCTTTTGTGAGCGTGAATTTTTTTTGTTTGTGAACAAGGTAGTCCATTAGTACTAACCTTTTCTGAAGTTGAAACTTAGTATATATGTTTATATTGCTACAGATATGGAATAAGTTTCCACTGTTGTGTATTTTTTTATTAGCTAAATATGACATTGCGGGCATGCAACTCTGTCCAACGCCATAGGTATTCAAAATACTGTTGTCGTGGCATCCAACACCACCACTATTTTTTAACAGTGGCGCCATATTGGTGGCGTTGGGTGTCCACACCAGCAAGATCATTTTTGCCACACCATAGCTATGCTTTTCTGTACTAGTGCTCCCTTGCCGCTCCATGCCGCCAGTATCATGGGCAAGGCTTCGCGTACTACATCAACTTGCCGCTCCAAGCTAGCTCGTGGAGTGGCAAGTTGTTGCTGTGGACGAGGCTCACTCCTCCCGCGCCTGCGGTCGTGCCATCCGCCATGAACGTACGCGAACTGCGCCCTACGGGTGGAGAAAGAAGCCGTCTTCGTAGATATTGATGAGGCAGCGTCCAGCACGTCCGCAGCCGCCATGACATCGAGGAAAAATAGAACATCGGAAGCGGCCACTGCTTGGATCCCACGAAGGCAACCACCAGCACGTCGCCGGCGTGCACTACCGGTGTCTTGCCCGCTCGCAGGACACCCTCGTCCCTCCTCCCCGCCCCAAAAAACAGCCCTCATCTGTGCTTCACGGAAGTGGAGGCCGCCCATCCCGTCCGACTGAAGCATATCCCTCCGGTGCCACTACGATGAGCGGCGCTGTAGAACAAAGAGAAGACGAAAGCTATTCTTCCCCTCTCGGCGAAGCATATACCTCCAGGACTCCCGACACTACGAGGGCTGCGGAGGAGGTCGGACTTCATTTTCCGGGGCTCATGGCCGGCCTGGGATGGGAAACGAGCGCCGACGGCCATTTTACCAAAATAGGCTTTCGCCCCGCTATATTGATATAGCAACCACCCGATACAAATGCTGGGGCCTCAGCACAATCACGCCCAAAATAAACAAAAGAGAAACAACAGAGAAAAAATGCCAACAACGTCGGATCAACAAAAACGAAGATGACTCGCAACCACTGCGCCCGCCGGAGAATTCCACCACGCTCCTAGCACTCCGAAACGCCGCCTACCAAGCAACACCTTCAAAAAGGAACGCGGCGACTACGACGCTGCTACCCGGAAAAGTCCTAGGGTTTCCCCCGGTATGCAAGGGGGCGTGGAGGAAGGGGTATATCCGACGCCCTTCAGGAAGGCATGGCGGCGCCCACGGGCGTCACCGCGTCGGAGCCGGACAAGCCGACAAGGATTTCTCCCAACCAACAACCAACCATGGACCCATACGATCCTTCGCGCTCCACCATACTTGCCGTCCACGAATATGCGTCACCACGGTCTTGAAGTCACCATCGTCGTCTCACCGTGGCAAGCGAAGCGAGACCGGCGGGGTTAACAGGGAGCAGCCGAGAACGGGGAGCGGCAGGGTCAGCAACCATGCGGGAGGGGACAACCTCCACCACCCTCGGCGGTAACCGACCGGACATAGCTTAGGAGCAAACTAGGCACCCTTGCCCGGCCGAGCCCGAAACGGGCTCGTGAAGCTCCCGGCGGCGCGCTGCAGTACGCGTGTCGCCGGCTCCGCCACCCCCAGCACGAGCCACACCTCTGTCCGCCAGAGATGACGCCGGAAAGCCCATGCCAGGCCCGTCCAGACCCAGATGAGGCCCAAAAGGGCCCAGATCTGGGCCTGAAGGGCGCCGCCGCTAGCCATCGCGCCGCCCTACAGCCAAGCAGCCGCGCCACGACCACCTCCCCACCTGGAGCTGCGTCGCCCGCGAAGCCGCGCCGTCGTCGGATCCGTCGCCAGCCTGGGTGCACCGCCGCCAGCCGCCACCACCCGAGCTGCAGCGCCACGCGGGGAAAAAAACAGGGCGCCGCCACCGGCACCACGCGAACAAGGCCCGGTGGCCAACGCCGGTGACGGCGGGAAGGGATTAGGAGGAGGGGGGCTCTGGGAGGAGGAGGGAAGGGGAGCCCCCGGTCGCCTCGCTCGGGGAGGCGACGCGGGGGGCGCGTGTCGATGGCAAAGTGTCACACTTCTACTTTACCGCCGACGGCCATTTTAGTCTAGGTTTAGTGTCCGGTCTAGTTGAAATATGTGAAATGTAGTGAATGTGCTCCGGTTTAGAAGAAAAGCGTCCGATTTTATGTAACAATCATTAAAGTACGATGAATAGCATCCGTTTTTTTGAGTTTCAATAAAATTTGTTCATTTTCGTTAAAATTCATTTAAAATGTAAACGGACATATGCAACTAGCTTTAAATGGCCGGCTATCGCATTCGTGTCCGTGGACTGACCCTCCTATAGGCATACGTATGCACGAGGTAATATTCGGATGAGCGTTGAAGATGTCCCTAGTGGCTATGCTATGCCCTAAATGTAAATGCATCCACTACTGAGCGGTTTTCCCCTTGCTGCCCAAAACGATCTCAACTTTTTGGTTTCCCGCGCTGCTGCCATTTGTAGCCTACTACATCTGTCCAGGTTTATTAGGCCCCTTCGAATTTTGAGCTAGACTTTGACCATCTATAGACTATTGAAATATAAATCATATGCTATAAAAAATTATACTGTTGGATTTGTATTTGAAAGAGCTTTCTGACAATATAATTTTAATGATATATAGTTTTCATTTTGTTAGTTAAATTTGTAGGTCAAACTTTAATTCAGATTAAGAGGAGACCTAATAAACCGGACGGAGGGAGTACCTCCACTCTAGCTCTCTGTGTGTGTGCGCGGAGTGTGGTGGTGCTTTTGATCCTGTCACCCTGATGAGACGAGGAGGAGCCACCTTTTTTCTTTCTTTTCTACTCCGCGCGCGGTGGCTTTGCACGCACCCGGCCAACAGCTAGCTTTGGCCTTTGGGTTCGCACATGTGATGGGGCAGGATATACGCTGGAGCACGGATGGTCCACTGCCCGCTGCACTCTCTCTCTCTCTCGCTGCAGCTACCATCTTTGGACAGCAGCTAGCTCGGCCCGGCCTGTCGAGTGCACTGCACACCAAAATGCACCGGTAGTTGGGAGGTGCTCGGGGCCACCGCGCGCGCGTGTGTGTCTTGCCAACGGAGAACAAGCGTGATTGACTGGGCTCCGGTTCCGGCGCCGGTCTGCCGTCTCTCTGTGCGTGATTCTTCGTATTTTTTCTCTCTAAGATACTCCTTGTGAGAATTTGTGCTGTCTAGATCTGAGCGGGAGCAGTGCAGACACTGCAGACTGCATATGCAGACAGCCTGGTCGGGATGGCGTCGGTTGGTCAAGGCTTCGCCCGTCTCCGTTCCGGTTGTGTTGGCCCGAACGCACGACGACACTCCCACAAACAAAGAAGCAAACAACCCGCTTTACGGTATCTCCACCGACAACCCGTAAATTTCTCCTCGCATCCGTCCGCAAACAGGGACCAACCCATAGACACATGCAAGATGACGTCATCCAATCGTAGTTGCATATATTTTGACAACTTGAATTAACCGGACAAAATTCATGCAAACACAATCGAATTTCATGCAAACACGACGGATTTTATANNNACACGATGGATTTCATTACATTTACATTAGTCCGGCTCTAGAGGTATAATTAATACCTAATCTAAATTGTCGTCCGTGCCCGTTCCCCGTGTCCGACCATGAACCCTTGAGAACTGAAGTTTCGTCTTCTCCAGCTCCGCCTCGACGCTCTCCAGCTCCTCCTTCGAAGACCCGGCAAGCGCAGATGTCCACCTCCACGTCGCCGCCAAGCAATTAATCGGCTGACATTGGTCATCCCACCAAGGTTGGCATCGATGAGAGGGGAGGAGCGGTGGCCTTCCCGGGACCTGAGTGGTGGCGACCTCCCGTGCATTACTCTTTGTCGCTGCCGGCGACGCCCGCGGACGCGCCGACTTTGTTGGGCGCGGCCTTAGTGTTGTCCTCCTCCTCGTCGTCGGTGTCGCCGAACAGCGGTAATCCCTCCTCGTCATCGTCGTCCTTGGCCGCGGCCGCCACCTCTGACATCCGTTACCTGTACCGACAGCACGCGAGGCGAATATCGCGTGCGGAGCTTGGGACTCCAGGTGCGCCTCCTGCTCCGCCAGGTCCACGTCGGGCGCGACCACCCTGCCGACGACAAGCTGCTCCTCTGCCTGCAGGTGCTCCTGGAAGAGGTGGTGGTTGTAGGCGGCGTCGGCCTGTGCCTCACAGAACCGCTCCTCCCGCACCATGTCCATGTAATGGGCACGAGCCTCGCAGATGGTCATGGTGCAGTGCACCAACGAGGGAAGCACGACGGAGGAGGAGGGTGGCACGGCGGAGGAGGAAGAGGAGGGTACCGCCGGGTTGTCGTCGTCCGCGTCCTTCATTGGGATGTCGACGTCCTCCGGCTGCCTGCGGGCCCGCCGTCGGGCAGCAATGCTAGCCATTTCCTTCTTCCGCTCCGGCGTCAGCCCGTCCCAGAGAGCTTTGGTGAGGGAGGAATCCATGGTGGGAGAGGGATCAGAGAGTGATGACTGCGGCTATGGCCGGGGCAGCGGTTTATATAGCAATGGCGGGCGGCTTATGGACGGATGGGTGGCGCCGCAGGAGATGCCTCGGCAACCGCGTGCGATCAATGTGGGCGGCATACGGATGGACAGACGATCGTCGTGTTGTTTGAATGCACAACAGTCGTATGCACCGGGAAGCGGCGCGGGCTGCACTCTCTCGGCTGGCGCGCCGCTTTAGTGCCGGTGCTAGTGAGCGGTCACGTCCGCCCTGGCCGGGCATGAATGCTGGCACTGACGCTCTGAAACGGTGCTGACCGTTTCGCGCGGAAGGGGTGGGAGGGGTTTTTGGTGGGCCAGGACGGTCAGAATCGTGCGAAGTAACGGTCCGGACTCTCGTAACCCCCCTCCCTCCTTGACTCCGGTTTGTAAAAGAAATCGCGTCCGGACCGTTTCGCGGATCGATACATGAACGTGTTAGATGGCTTCCGCGGTCCGGACCGTACAGTCGAGACCATTGCGGAAGGTTTGCGGTGTGACTTGAAGATGCCCTAAGGTATTGGCTAGGGTGGATTGCACGAGAGAAGGTGCGGAATTTAGGATCAACTCGCCCACACAAAGTTGCATTCCATTGCAATTTGGGAGCATATATGTTTACTGTAGCTACCAGGATTGATGGTCGGGCATTCCATTCCATTTCATGAACAGTGTATTTCAAATCCGACATGTATGATCCTGAATAACGTATCAACAAAACTCGGACTCGAGATGTCGTGCTCTCAAAGATATGGCTTACGTGGTACGCCTATCCGACGTGTCTAATCGACCCCCGACAACAAACTCGAATTTACTTTTCAAAACAAGAACGAAATAATTAAAAGGGTAGCTTGAGTTGTTACTAGTCGAGCTTGTCGTCGCTTTAGCAGGCTTAACCTCAATCATTCCCGACCGAGCATACATAAGTCTCATCTGTCCTAGTCCAAACAAATAAGTCGATTTAACCCAAAGAAGAATTGTCCCTGCTAAACAAAAAGCTAAAGAACTCTAATCCGTACTTATCCACACTAACCTGCCAGACAAAGAAACGAGTACGGGACCATTAGTCACTGACGCTATGATAGCAAATTAGTTAAGCATCTCCATCTTGTCGGCACGCTACGCGGACGTCATTTATTTAGCCTTTTCCCGCCATAATCGGGGCGCCCATGTGAGGTTATGTTTGACCAGCTGCAGAGTTGATTATCTTGCTTGGGCCCTGGTGATCTTGTTGGTTTCCCGAATTGGCTGGCCGCATGCGCTTAGCTCTGCTCTCAGATGCCCTCTATGATAGCATCTGACCCGCAATGCTATCCTAGTCGTAGTCACAGGTCTGGTCATGATTTGCACTGATGTTACAAGGCTAGCTAGCTAATAATCTTCTTGTGCAGAATCATTATCTTGACTGCAGATTTGATTAGCTTGCTTGGGTCCTGATGATTCGTTGGTTTTCCAAATGGGCTGGCTCGATGCGCGTAGCTCTGCTCTCAGATACACCGTTTGATCGCTACTACCCCCGATGGGAAATGCTAGCCATAGTTGGAAACGCTAGCTAGCTAAAAAATCTTGTCTTAGGGCATCTTCAACATTGACCCTTAAAAATACACAGTATCCGTCCGCGGATTAGTCCGGCGGTGCTCAAAACCCTAGCCGCCGGGCCTCTATCTCCGCCCTCCCCTCCTTCCGTAACCGTCGGAGGACGCCATAGGACTAAACCCGGTGGCCGACAACGGTGGCGGGGGATCCCCTCCCTCTCTCGTGATGGAAGTGGTGGGGCGGGACCTCTTCCTGCGAGGTGGCGTGGCCGCGATCCAGATCTTGGCGGCGTGGCGGCTAGTTCTAGGCGCAGGCCTTGGGCGGCGGCGTGGTCGTCGGGTGGCGGTCCGTTGGCGGCGGCGCGGACTAGACGTCGTGGAGGACCTGGCTGGAAGATTGCCCGAGTGCATGTGGAGGTGGAGTCCGGCCAAGGCCTGGGTGATGGCCTCGCTGCACGGCGGTGGATGCCGGGGCGTCGTCCCCGGGCGGTGGCACACGGTGAGGTCCAGATCGTCCTTGGATGCATAGCGTGGACGTACCCATGTCCAAGACAGAGCTGCTCTGGCGGTCCGGTGAGAACCTGGATCCCGTTCTGTGCAGAGACGGTAAACATCGTGCTTGGGATTCATCCTAACGGCTCTTCCGGCATGGAGTGGTCGGGTGGCAGCCCTCCCTCCATGCTCCAGTGGTGGCGCCCTTAGGCAGTGGCCGGAGTGTCAGGATACACCGCCGTAGCAGTGTGGTTAAGGATGATCGCCGGATCTGGGTGGCCAGCTCCGGGGCTTTGAAGGTGGTCTTGGAGATACACAGGTTATCGGTTGGATGTCGGGATCCGGGTGAAAACCTGGTCTTCGGCCATGGCCGGAGCCGGTGATGGTGACACCCTTGGGGTCGTTCCTTCATGAAGGCATCATTGAGGTGAAGGTGCCAACTCCTACCGCTACCTCCAGGAGAAACCCTTGATCAGTTGATCGGATGATGGCGGCACTCTTGTGTTGTTCCCTTCGTGGGGGTGTTATTCTTGAAGGTGTGCATTGACTCGAGGGACTAGTGAACGCTTTTAGCGGTGGAGCGGCGTTTCATGTCACACATCGACGACGTGGGGTCTCGGCGGCGTGGCACAGCAGGGTCTCGGCGATGGATGTATGATGATGGACGCGCGAAGGAAGGTGGCGTTGTCTCGCGCCATGGTGGCGTCGACGATAGGCCTTGAAAGGTCGATGCGTCACTACCTGCTCTGACAATTGATCGGTGGAAGACGGCGGGGCGGTCTCTAAGAGTGCGCCGGACCGATGTGTGCCCCAGACCCGGCAAGAGGCTTTGTTGAGGCCTCCGGCTTTAGATGTTAGGCTTTGGTGCGAGATCTGTTTGGTATTCGGCTCGGACTATCGGCACCCCTTCATCAAGCGGATAGGAGTAGCTACAAATGTTGCCAAGATGGTGGCTTCAGACATATTGATGTATTACTTTGTAAGGGCTTTGTGAATAATTAATAAAATGGATGTATGCATCCCCGAGATCCAGAGTCTAGGGGTCATCCTCCTTCTTAAGAAAAAAGAATCCGTCCGCTGGTCCAGTCCGCATCAGTCTGTGAACGATGATGCGGGAGTCGACCATCCATTCCAACCATGTCCTCATTCATTTCAAAACAAATTTGAATAACCCGTCAATTTTATCGAACACAACGGTATTCAGTAAAGTTCATACATACTTTACATAAAACTATAAACGTAAACAATAAACCTAAGAGAGCTAAGTTGTAGCGGATGGTGACCTCGTAGGCAAGGCCGGCCAGGCGGCGCCATCCGTGCCGCCATCGTCGTCCAACAGCTAATTTCTCCCCCTCCCCCCTTAATGATGATGTATGCACATTACCTAAACACATGATTGTGTTTGTGCAGTGGTGCTATAACAAGTTTTCCCAGTCTACATCCTGCATATGCATGCTTTTCTGATAATGTTTGCATATAAAAAGGTTATCAACCCCTAGAAAAATGATGATGCTTGTGCAGTGATGCTATCTTTAAGTTTTTCTCAATCTACATTTTGGATCTCATGCTTTTCTGATTATGTTGCATATAAAAAGGTTATCTACCCCTAGAAAAATGATGATGCTTGTACAGTGATGCTATCTTTAAGTCTTTCTCAATCTACATTTTGCATCTCATGCTTTTCTGATAAGGTTGCATATAAGAAGGTTATCCTGTCCCTGAAGACAAGAAACTTGATCCTTCTCTTTTTCAAAAGCAATCTGGGAGCATATTGTAGATGCAATCATTCAGGTTAATGGATCTTAATGACTCGTGCAGAAACCATGCAATCGGATGATCTTAATGACACGTGTATAACAGAGACACCTCAATTGTTGTGTTGGTTGTACGTAGGATTTTCTAGTGCTATGTACATTGTTCGGTTAAGCTTCCAGAAACCTGACAACTATATGGGCTGTTATATCATCTACAGCAAGAATTTACAAATTCAGCCTTTTAAACGTCCGTAGACGCGTCCGGGCGCGTCTGCGGACACTGACCGATCAAGGTTTAAATTTGCCTTCTCACAACCGAACACCTTAAATATCATATCTCAAATCCATATCAACTCATGAAACTATTACATTGATGTATTACACACGTCGTCGGGCTACTCCATCACTACTAACATGCCATTGGACTACCAAAATTTGGCATGTTTGGCTATGGTGGAGATCATCCACGTCTGCCCTTGCCC
>CBMN010078397.1:59-10976 GCA_000582825.1 Hordeum pubiflorum | reverse complement strand
CCCAGCCCAGGACGAACAAGCCCTAGATTTGAAAATTTTCAAATCGTGAGCTTATTTATCAAAAAGATTCAGAAAATGCTACTATTTGTGAAAAAAATTCGTGTAGTTTGGACGGTTGCAGGTAATTTGATGGCCGGCGTTAATTGGACAAAATTTTGGCAAGATTGTAACCCCCAATTTATGCATGACACGTCACAAGGGACAGTGAAATCAGATAAATTAACAAAGACTTATATTTCATGGGTCCCTCTGTTATATTAATGGAGCTAGACCTTAATCAATCTGGCTCCGGACGCAAATACAGTATCATACTCCAGTCCTAGTGGGGGGCTCTGTGCAAGTAGGCTGTTTGGCTTAAACAACGGCGGCTTCAGATTTTACTTTTGAAGGATATCAATCCAGACCCTCATCCGTCTTCTACTTTCACCCCAACTCGATTACCGAGGGCTAATCGGCTGCTAATCTATTTGGCAATCACCCGCACAACCAGCCAACCGCTTTGATTAGTGATAACCATTGTCGCCGCCGCACAGGCACAGAAGCAGCTGACCCCCGTCCCGTTATAAATAGCCGACGACACCAACTCCGTGCAGCTTAGCTCCCCCACCTTCCTCTCGAGTCTCCATCCATCTTCAGCGGACTTCGGTTTTATCCTAACCCTAACCTACCCCCGCCTCTCGCCCCGTAAGCCCTAGCCTGCGCGCGATGCAGCCGACCACCCGGGAAATGCAAGCCATGGCCGCCGCCGGCCAGATCTCCCTCGACGACCTGCGCAGCGGCCACGCGGGGGCCGCCAATGGCGCCGCCGGCGTGCACGACGACTTCCTCGACCAGATGTTCGGCAGCCTGCCGCCCTCGGCCTGGCACGACCTTGCCGCCGGGACCAAGCCCGAGGACGGCGCGCAGGCCGATGGGATGCAGCAGCAGCAGCTGTTTGGGGGCCCGTACGACGAGTCGGTGATGCTGGCGTCGCGGCTCCGGCAGCACCAGATTAGCGGCGGCCCTGGCGGCGGCGCCGCCTCCACGAAGCAGATGGTGCTGCAGCAGCTCGCCGATCTGAGGCAGGGCCACCACAACAACATGCTGCTCCAGGGCATGGGCCGCTCGCCGTCCATCGGCGGCGGCGGCGGGGACGGCGGCATGCTGCTCCCACTCACCCTCGGCAACGGCGGATCGGGCGGCGACGTGCAGGCCCTTCTGAAAGCTGCCGCTAATTCCGCCGTACTGATAATCCATCTCCTTTTCTCGAATTAATCCAATCCACTTGCAGCGTTTTTTCTCCTCCCCGACCTTGACGAATCGAGTATCTTTTTTCCTTTGCGAGAAAGTTAACGCTTTTATTCGCTGCTGGTTTCAGGGAGGGGACGCCGGCGTCTTCGGCGGCTTCGCCGGATCGCTCCAGCAACAGCAACAGCAACATTTCCAGCCACATCCACAGGTTTGCCGTCTGCAAAACAACACATAGCTTGGCTTGTAAGATGTAACCTACGTACCTACCTACCGCGATGCCGCCGGCGCCGGGTCATCTTCTTTCCCCCTCTCTAAACGGCTTGCTTCTCGCAGCAGCAAACGGGGTCCATGCCGAGCCAGACCTTTGGCGGAGTAGGAGGTGCTCCCGGCGGCGGGGCGCAACCACAACAACAAGCCGGGGGAGGAGGAGGCGGTGGCGCGCCGGCGCCGCCGAGGCAGCGGGTGCGCGCGCGGCGAGGCCAGGCCACCGACCCACACAGCATCGCGGAGCGAGTAAGTCATCTGTCGAGCTCACCCTATAGTGTTACTGGCTATTTTGGCCGGCAATTAGGCTTAGAGAATGAAACCAAGGGGAGCAGTTAGCACTAATCTAATCAGTACCCGTGTTTTGTTAATGCTTCCTGGGTTTGGATCGTTGTGGCTTCCGCTAACTACCACTATTATTCCTTTGTCGTTTTAGATGTCCCGCTGCTGTTCTTGTTCTTCTCTACTCTACTCCTGTGCGGTTTTATTTTCTTCGTCTCTACACTTAATATTCTATTTCTCCTAATGAACTGACCGTCGTCGATGTCTCGCAGCTTCGTCGGGAGAGGATCGCCGAGAGGATGAAGGCCCTGCAAGAACTGGTGCCCAACGCCAACAAGGTGAGCAAAGATGGTGACGATGCATAGATTGTGCTTGTAGCGATCTGGGCTAGCTTAATTTGATTCTTCGAGCTAGATCCAAGTGGTCGAAGACGAGAGCTTCATCACTAGGGTTTTGGACTTTTGGTTGGGAAGCAGCTGCTTTATAATTGCATATATCACTTCAATGCCGGCCGGGGATGGATTAAAATAGGTGCTTCAACAGTAGCCGATGGAACAAAAAAGTTGGAGCCATCAGGTTGAGATTTCATCGAGTTTGCTTGCAGTAGTACTACTGGTGGGCGCTCGCGCGCGCGTGCGGGACACATTTACCCGCACGTTGGCCCGCCTACTTGACCACCGCCGTGCTCCCTCGGCAACCGCGCGTGCTCCATGCTGGGGTCGCCAGCCATGGCTTTCTCGCCCCCTAGAATCCCTGCCGTCTAGCTCGGGTCTCGTCCCGTCGCGTCGTCGCTCGCCGGCCGGCGCCGGTTCCGAGAATCTCCTTGACTTGACGGCGCTTTTCTCTCGAGCTTGCTGCGTGCCCGTTTCCATGTTGGCCTTTCGCTGTTTGTTGCTGAATCTCCGTGCATGACATGCGTGCGTGCTTTTTGCGTGGCCGCAGACGGACAAGGCGTCGATGCTGGACGAGATCATCGACTACGTCAAGTTCCTGCAGCTCCAAGTCAAGGCAAGCTTGCATGGATTAATTTTCCCACAATCGATCTACTTTGCGTTGCGTCATGAAATGTCGATCCTATATGTGTGCATGGTTAATTACTGACGTCTACACCAACACACGCGCAGGTGCTGAGCATGAGCCGGCTGGGTGGCGCCGCTGCCGTCGCGCCGCTCGTGGCCGACATGTCCTCGGAGGTAACCCTCGCCACTCGCACTCTCTCCCATATGACCAGCGCAGTACTACGAGCGCTCTCTTCCTCTTCGTCTCGATCGCTTTCCCTCTCTCTCTCTCTCTCTCTCCATCTTTTCCGCGCTCGAAAGAATCACCAGGATGTGACCAAACTTTTCAGCGCCACGGCCGATAGCCACTGCCATGCCACAGTGGCTCGCGTGCCGCCGCGCGAAATGACGCGGCTACCCCCCTGTACCGGTCGTCGTACGTCGTGCTACTGTGCTGATACGGGCCATGTGCGTGTGTGCTTTGTGATTGTGCTTGCAGGGGCGAGGCGGCGCGGCAGGCGGCGCCGCGGACGGGAGCGACGGCCTGACGGTGACGGAGCAGCAGGTGGCCAAGCTGATGGAGGAGGACATGGGCGCCGCCATGCAGTACCTGCAGGGCAAGGGCCTCTGCCTCATGCCCGTCTCCCTCGCCTCCGCCATCTCCTCCGCCACGTGCCAGCTCCGCCCCCCGGCCGCCGCGGCCGGGAGCCCCTTCACCGCCGCGCAGCACATGAGCGCCGCCATGCGCATGGGCGTCGGCGACGGCGGCGTGCCGGCCTCGCCGAGCATGTCCGTGCTCACAGCGCAGTCGGCGATGGCCAACGGCGGAGGCGCGTGCGCCAACGACGGCGAGGGGTCGCATCCCAAGGACGCCGCGTCCGTCTCCAAGCCGTGAGCCGAGGCGCGACGGCCGCCGCGCCACATACGAACGGCGGACGAAACCCTCGACGTCATCATGCATGACCCGGTCTCCGCTCGCTTCCACGGTCGCATTTCCTCAGACCCGTGGGCTCCGTAGTGGGCCCAGCAGCTCCCACCAGGCCGCAGGCCCGGACCCCACTCCAGCGGCTGCGGCCCACGGGCACCCCCTTTTCCTCTTTCTTTTTCTTTTTCCTAATGTTGTCATTATTTTCCTCCCCTTTTCTCCACATTATAACTACTAGTTTTATCATAGCATCATGTTTGTTATTTAACGCAAGTATATATATTGATCCGGGGCTGGTACTTCTGGCTTTGCGCCAGCTTTAGCCTTTCTTTCCCCCTCCTCCATCTGCATCAGCTTTCCTCCCTCCTCCTTTTTTTTCCCGCCTTTGCTCGGCCCAACTTTTCGTTTAGTTTACACGCACAAGTTTGTCCTTTGCGGTTGGATGGGGAATTTGGTCGCCACGCTTTACTCACTAACCTGCTTTATCTAGTTTGTTATTCCTTTTTTGTGATATGTTTTCAGTTCTTTTATTGCGTGGATGATGCTTGGAATCTTAGGTTGCTCGTTGTTATCTTGGCAGCTCAGGGACTAACATGCATGTGGTTTCCTCCTCGTTTATTCTACTAATCGTAGTAGCTTTGGTTAGTTGAGTGAAAGGAACGTAATTAGCCAACCCCGAAAGGGGATATGATGGGCCTTTCTCCGTAGGGTGGTGACTATTCGAGGACTCGGGGATCAACCGGTCGGCGTTTGGAGATGCAATAGTCTCGTCTCTCTTTCGTGCAAAGCCAGCTTTGTGTGCTGCGAGCCTGCGACATATAGTCATTTGCAGGAGGAAGAGAGAAATGAAGAAAAGACGAAGGGGGTGAGAGAGGATTTGATATTCGATCAAGCTTTATTTTCACCTCAGGAGCCGTAAGATCAGGAGGATTTGATATGATGCAATTTTTAGTAGAAAGTGCAGATCAGGCGCATCTGGTCGAAGATCAGTGATCTTTTTGAGTGTGGGGAGGTACTAATGGTCCAAACTCCTTTTTACTAGTAGTACAATAGTAGTAAGCTTTTTCCATGCTAATATAATTGTTTTATGCCTTCTTAGGATAAGCTTTTCAGTAGGGATTTGGGGATAATTGGAAGAAAAACACAAGCAAAGACAGGAAGAGACACAAGTGCAAATAAAAGATTGTTACATAAGGGCATTTTCAAAGGAAACCCCCAAAGCACGTGCATGTGTCTGGATTGTAGTGTCCAGATCATTTGTATCAACTTGTCATCCAACGAGGACTCCCATTGGTTCGCGAAGTGGTTTGAACGTCTGTTTTTCGGCAAATTCAAGACAAGCGTGGGGGAGCTATGTCGTTGTCCGGACATCCACTTGACCAATAAAAAGTCACCACGTGTCCCTCTTCTCTTTTCTTTCTCCACACATGCATGGTCCCCTCTCCTCTCTCTCTCGTCTCGACCAGGCAAATAAAGATTAATTTGTGAAAAGGATTGGATGGTTCTTTTTCGCATCATGTTAGAGGACCATGTCCGGACATAAAACGGACATATACCGAAGCTATTTGTGGGTTAACTTTGAAGATGCCCAAACTGTGGAACACAAGAAAATTACAAATGCGATCCACTAGATAGAACATAGGAAAATCATGAGAAAAGTGTATTAATCTTACCAGAATCGATGTGCAGAAAAAAAATCCGAGTGTATGTTGAAATTTGTAAAATTGGAGCATATAAAAACAGTAGCTTATAAATCCGGGGCATGTTAAAGCAGTAGTCTTACCGATTTGGTAGCCGATATCAGAGAGATTCGTATGAAACGGAAGCACATGAAAGCAATAGTCTTAGGATTATGTAGAAGCTTGCAGAAGTTCTGGCCCAATATATATGGCAGAGTGTGCCATATATAACATGGCCTTCTAAAAGATTGATTGAGTATCATATCAGTAGACATGACACCTAGGCTAAACATCTCTTGCTAATCCTAACTTGCTAATCGACATGGTCCCTTCTCCTCTCTCTCCTCTTAATCAGACAAATAAGGATTGATTGAGTATCACATCAATCGACATGACACCGGCCAAACATCATGTACAGGAATAGGATGCAACTCTCGGAGGCAGCGTTGCCGAAGTCCTCGTTGAGACCGGCGGTGAGGGTGGACAGGAGGACCTCCTCTCCAATCTTGAAGCCGATATCATTGAGTTCATCGGAGAGGGTCTTGAGTCGGAGGCAATAGGCGTCGATGGATAAGTCATTTTGGTGACTCCCAAAGAACTCCTGTTGCAAGAACACAACGTGTTGGAGCTTGTTGTCGGTGAAGAGACCGTTGATCTTAGTCCACACTGTGTAGGCATCGTCCTCATCGCGAACGATGGTGTGGAAGATGTCCGGCGAGACATTGAGGAGGAATCACCGGATGAGGGTGGCCTCGATGGCCATCCAATTGGCGTCGCGACCCATAGCGAGGAGGTTGGCGGAGCCGTCAATATGATCACCGAGGTTGTACTCCCGGAAGAGGAGATTGAAGTAGGTCTTCCAGGCATAGTAGTTGGCCTCCTTGAAGGAGAGCTTGATGGGAACGTAATCGGCGAGAGGGACGTCGCGTATGTGGGTGGCATTGGGAATCTCGGAGTCGGAGTCGAAGGAGGAGCCGAAGGGCTTTTTGCTGCGGCCGGAGGAGCACATGGTGGCGGCAGAGGGTGACGGCGGCGCGGGTAGGGTTAGAGTTTTAGGGTGGTGCGGGTCGTGGTGGGCTAAGGTTTAGGGGAGAGAGAGGAGGGAGAGGTGCAGATGAGGGTGAGCACGGCGACCGAAGGTAGTAAGCGATACGAGGGTAGGGGGCACGACGACCGGAGGAGGTGGCGGCACGGAGGATAGCGGCTTCGGCGGCGGAAGAGGCGCGGCCCGGCAGCGGCTAGGTTAGGATCGGGATTAGGCCGATACCATGTAGAGGAATAGGATGGAACTCTCGATGTATTGATCGGGTGCAAGCACAC
This sequence comes from Hordeum pubiflorum, assembly GCA_000582825.1. Lineage (NCBI taxonomy): Eukaryota > Viridiplantae > Streptophyta > Magnoliopsida > Poales > Poaceae > Hordeum > Hordeum pubiflorum. Next base: position 4,278 of record CBMN010078397.1, on the reverse strand, counting down.
GTATATATGATGTACAAGGTGGGTCACAACCTCAACTATACAAGGAACTAAGAGGTGGGCCAGATATACAAGGATACATGCTAAATATACTCAACACATCACTTGCTAATCCTACTTTTTTGGGCGTGTAGAAATCTCATGCATGTATTTATCTTGAAATCTACTCCGGTATAAAACACTTTTTGGGTTTCACAATTAACTTTTATATCTTGGACGCCGATAAGTAGCGTACGTGCGGTCTGGGATCTCCCAGACCGAACGACTAGTTCGGTACTAGCAATCGATCCCCGAACGATTCGTTCGGCAGTGGGAACCCACGGCTCGAACGCCTACCTGTCCCAGGCCTTTCCCTGCAAAAGAAAAAGGAACAAAAAGCCCGCTAATAACAAATTAAATGAAAAAGGTCATAATTTGTTTTTTCTGTGGCAAATAAAGACTAAGTTATTACTCAGCTACGGAAATAGGTCATAAGCTTTAATAGCAAAAAAAACAAAAATTCAAAAAAAATGTTGCCATTCGAGTTTAAACAAACTATTTATAATTAGCCATGATATTTTTTTACAATGTCAAAGTTTATAAAAACATATTTGATTCCCTAATGAAAGCATGGCAAATCTGCCATGACAAAAAAATCAAAATTGCCATGGCAAAAAATATGTTCGGAAAATGACATGGCGATTTTGCATGTGTGTCCAGCATAAAAAATGCCATGGAAATTTTGAAAAGCACAATGAATGAGTGTCCAATATCAATTTTGCCATCACGAACTTGAGAAACACCATGCATATAAAATTAGGAAAATGTTGATCAAGTTAGCACAAAACCTATCAAAATCATGCAAAAATGCCACGGGAGAAAAAATACTAAAGTGGATCACAAATTTGCATGGCAAACAATCATCAGTACTTGATGTTGTGTTGTTACAAAGCTCTTGAGAATTGCCATGGCAACAATATTATGTTCAAAAAATGTCGTGGCAAAAGAAAAAGAATGAATAAAAATGAACATTACACGAGCTATATTTGCCCATCTATGTTAAGGAAAATTTGCCACGAAAATAAAAGGTAAAATGCCATGGCATTTCAATTAAAATTGTCGTGTTTTTATGAGGAATTTGCCGTGTGTGAAAAAAAAACACAATTAGTTGAAAATCAAGTACGAAAACAAGAAAATTGCCATGGCAGATTCATACCAAAACTTGCCATGGTATTTTAAATTAAAAATTGTCATGTTTTGAATGAGGAATTTGCCGTGTGTGACAAAAAAGGTTGAAATCAAGTATGAAAAACTAGAAAATTGCATGGCAAATTCATATAAAAATTGCCATGGCAGATTCATATCAAAAGAATTGCCGTGTTTTGTATGAGGAATTTAAAGTGTGTGAAGATTAAATTGCCATGGAAGTTTAATTAAAATTGCCGCATTTTGAATGAGGAATTTGCCATGTGTGAAAAAAATACGAAAGGGTGCAAAAAGTAAGAAAACAAGAAAATTGCCATGGCAGATTCGTACCAAAACTTACAATGATATTTTAATTAAAATTGCCGTTTTGAATGAAGAATTTGCCGTGTGTGAAAACAAAAAAAGTTGAAAATCAAGTATGAAAAACAAGAAAATTTCCATGGCAGATTCATATCAAAACAATTGTCGTGTATTGTATGAGGAATTTGCCGTGTGTGAAAAAATAAAAAAGTTGAAAATAAGGTACGAACAAGAAAAAATGCCATGGCAGATTCATATCAAACAATTGCCATGGTATTTTAATTTAAATTGTCGTGCTTGTATGAGGAATTTGCTATGTGTGGCAGTATAAACGAAAATTGACATGGTGCATGAAGTAAAATTGCCTAAATTATGCATATGACCATTGCAAATAATAAATAAATAACTGTTATGGTTTTCAAGATACAAAAAATGTTTCCAACACTTATGAACCTGTTACAAAAAAAATGTCTTTTGACATGGCAAACACATGCTATTAGTTGCCATGGAAAAAATGCATCTATAAATTTACCAATTTTAGTTGCCATGGCAAGTTTGCCATTTTTTTGAACATCTTAGTTTGCCAAAAATGTTTTCGAACATCTTAAGTTTGCCATGGAAAGTTTGCCATGTTTTTGAACATCTTAGTTTGCCAAAAATATTTTCAAACATCTTAAGTTTGCCATGTTTTTGAACATCTTAAGTTACAAAAAATGTTTGTGAACATCTTTAGTTGCCATTGCAACATTCTTCAGATACATATGGCAAAAAAAACACCGAAATAAAGGCAACACATGCTTTTGAATGCCATGGCAAAAAAACATCTATAAAATTAGGAAATTATCTATGCTTTTAGTTCCATGGCAAGTTTACCATGGCAAAATTTATTAAAACATGTTTTATAAACATGCCATGTGAATGAACTAGAACAATGCAAAAAATGATATGATGTAAAAATTGCCATGTGTATGAACTAGAATAAATATAAAAAATGTTTGTGAACAGCTTAAGTTGGCATGGCAACATTCTTCGTATGGATATGGCAAAAAAGACCAGACGAAATCATGGCAACACATGCTTTTGATTGCCATGGCAAGGCAAAAAGACATCTATAAAATTAAGAAATTATGTATGCTTTTAGTTCCATGGCAAATTTATCATGCAAAAAGTATTACAACATGTTTCATAAACTTGCAATGTGAATAAACTAGAACAATGCAAAGAAATTGCCATGATGTAAAAATTGCCATGTCACCACTATACAACATATTAAATTCACATGGCAAAAGCTATATTAGAGACATGGCAAAAAAAGGGTATAAAGTCTTCTTTTTTTTTGCCATGGCAAAATAGATAGCAAGAATTGGAATGGTAAGAAAAATGTGTATGACATGGCAAAGTTTTGTAGTGGTGACATGGAAAAAGTTTGTAGTGGTGATATAGCAAAAAGTTTATAACTGTGACATGGCAAAAAGCGATGAAATCTGTTTTGCAATGGAAAAACAGTGTTAAGAATAGTATATACTTTTGATTCAATGCAACACCTAGAGAAAAAAATGATTCATGACTCATGGCAAAGCTAGAGTCGTATGTACTGTTCACATTGCAAGTTTACAAAAAAATATTATGATTTAGATCATGACAAAGCTAGAGTTGTATGTATCACATGGCAAGTTTACAAAAAATTTGCCACGGTGTATAAAAAACGATTGCAGATTCATAGCAGTTTCTGCCATGGCAAACAAAAGCTATCAAGGACCAGCATTCCAAAAAATGAATGGAAGCAGAAGGTACAGTATGATGAATACTAAATTAACCATGATCAATGATTTTTTTGCCATGTCAATTAATGAAGTTTGCCATGATTCGAAAACTAAATTTGCCATCGTTATTTGCTAAAAAGTACAAAGTGGCTAGCCCTCAGGCAGTTAACTGAACATGGCAGCAATGAAACCAAATACATTCAGTGATGGAGCTGATCGATCACTCGCTAGTTGCCCCGACAGAGAACAAAAAATGACAAATACTATACAAAACAAAGATAGACTCGATTGACCGGTCAGATTTGTAGTTACTGAAACAAACATAGCAAAGCATTACAATTACTAAATCAAAAAACAGAGCCCGGCTGAATTCAATCGATCATACAACTTCCGATTCAACAACTAACACCGCGACAATAAGATGCATTAAACTTCAGAGATGCGTTCATCTTGTACCTTAGGAAAAAACTTAGAAGTACAGGTCGACGGTCTTGACGACGCCATTGATCCACTTGGAGGGTGCTCCCAGGCGCCCGACCAGCGCGTCCTCCACCTCCTGCTTGCGCACGATGAGCTCGTCGGCGCCCTTCATCGGGAAGTAGTAACGGGTGAAGGGCGCGCCCTTGGTAGCGCGGCCGCACGGCCTCAGCGTCGCCCACCATAGCTCAGCCACCACAGAGGGCTCCGCCACGCGCGCAACTGGCAAAGGCCACCTTGCATGCCCCCCTCCCACTTGCCATAAGCCACTCTGCATCGCCGCCGAGGTTGCCGCCACCGCAGGGGTGGGAGTGGACGCGTCGCTGGCATTGATCGGGCCGCATCTCAGGAGGGGCACGGGCGCGATGCCGGGATGGTGGTGTGGAAACTCATCAGGGTGGTGCAATGGTGTCACACGACGGCGCCGCGACCATCGGCCTGCCGTCCTCCCCGGATTACCCGTGCCAACCCGCCTGAGTATAGCGCACGGTGGGTGA
>CBMN010078386.1:0-10130 GCA_000582825.1 Hordeum pubiflorum | reverse complement strand
AACAACTGGCACTGGGCACTGGATTAATATGTTAGTCCAGAAAAAATACATAAAATGATAATAAAAGTATGATAATATAGCAGCATGAAACAATCAAAAATTATAGATACGTTACAGACGTATCACCTGTCCGGTGAATAGCCAGATGCTCTTGTTGCCTTCTCCGAGGGGCATGGTGATGCGCCCATGCAGCAACTGTTCAACCTCCCTGGGATCCTTGGGAAAGCAATCGCCCACTTCCCAGGAGATCTGCCATCAGGCATTCCCAAAAAAGATGTTCCCGTCAACCACACTGTCCTTGCTGTCGAGCCTCAGATTCCGGCTTGGGTAATGAAGATTGTTCGTTACCTCCGAGAGGATGAACTTCCAGAAAATCATGAAGAAGCAGAAAAACCAGCCCGTCAAGCTAGCATATATGTCTTGATAGATGGGGACCTGTATTGAAGATGGCCAAATGGGGTGAAACTTCGATGCATTTCATGGGAGGAAGGACAAGCTTCGTTGGCGGAGATTCATGAAGGGTTGTGCGGCACCCATGTCGGGTCATGTGCACTAGTGGGCAAGGCATTCCGACAAGGATTTTACTGGCCCACAGCCCTGAATGATGCAATAGAATTGGTACGTAAATGCGATGCTTGCCAACTCCGTTCCAAAGAAATCCATCAACCAGTGTAGGTGTTGCAAACTATTCCTCTCTCGTGGCCATTAGCGGTCTGGAGGCTGGATATACTTGGGCCTTTACCCCATGCTGTCAGGTGCTTCGAGTATTTGTATGTGGCAATCCACAAATTTACAAAGTGGCTAGATGTAGAGCCTGTAATGAAAGTCGCTGCCCAATTTGCAATCAAGTTCTTCAGAGGATTGGTGTGTCCTTTTGGTGTGCCCAATCACATCATTACCGACAATGGCACCTAATTCATGAGTGGCACATTCATGGGATATTGTGAAGAGTTGGGTACTTGGACTCCTATGCGTCAGTTGCTCATCCAAGAAGCAATGGCCAAGCAGAAAGAGCAAATGCCGAGGTGCTACGCAGTCTTCGGACAAGAACTTTTGACAAATTGAAGAAATGCGGTAGACGCTGGGCTGATGAAGTGCTTGCTATTCTTTGGTAGCTCCGTACGATGCCAAATCAAGCAACAGGAGAAATCCCCTTTGCTCTTGTCTATGGAGCATAAGTGGTACTCCCCACAGAACTCGTATACGGGTCTCCTCGGGTCAGAGCTTATGATGAAGCCGATCAAGAACAACGCAGACATGATGATGTTAATTTTCTTGAGGAAAACCATTCCAGGGTGGCTGTACGCATAGCGCGTTATCAGCAGGGTTTGCACCGCTATCATAGCCACAACATCCGTTCTTAGGAATTCGAGGAAGGTGTGACCTTGTCCTTCACTGGCTCTAGTCCGGGAAGGGAAGCAACAAGTTGACGCCGAAGTGGGAAGGCCCTTTCCAGGTAGTTCAAGTTACTAGACCTGGCTCGGTCCATCAAGAAACCATAGATGGGGTCCCTGTATGAAACTCATGGAACATTGAGAATCTACAGAAGTACCATCTTCATAAGTTCTACCCTTAGGGCACATAGTTATTAGACCCGTTCCGGTAAGCAACCATCATGCAAAAATCGGGCTCAGCTCCCGTGTATGATAAATAAAGTTTTTTGTCTTTTCTTGTTGAGACAGCAAAATGCCCCTTCACAGACTGGCTTCGAGGGGCAAGTGGCATGACACTTAATGATGTTCAAGGAAACTCTTGGGTTGCTCGCCAACGAAACCAGAAGCAAGAAAAAGCTTAGTCTTTAGAAGCTTTAGTTGCTTCTATTAGTTAGCTTTGATTCTTGAATGATTTTCAAAATTTTGTACTTAGCCTATACGTGAAGGAGCGTTCTTAGGGCATTTCACACTCTTGGTCCGTTGCCGGCCCATCCGGCAACACCAACGTTGTTGTGTTTATTCCTGGAATGTAAAGTGGCCGAGAAGGCGGCGATCCCTTTGACTGCCAACTAGGACCCGATCCTAAGCATCATTGCTAGAACGTGCGCACCCGGGGACATTCCAGCAAATGTAGGGCACATGTAAGTATAGAAAAGAGAATCATTTAAGGAAAAAGGTTTGCAAGTTTTTCCTTACTTGAGTTTCCCACTTTGTATATAGCCTGTCCGTAAAGGAGCATTTGTGGGACATGATTGCACTTGTGGTTAATACTGGTCCACCTAGGAATGCCATTGCAGTTTTGCTTGTTCCAAGACTGTAAAGCATACCGAAAAAGTGGTGTTTCCTTTTGCCTCCTAACTAGGACCTAATCCTAAGCACCATTGCCGAGACATGCGCACTCGTGGGCATTCCGACAACGTGGGGCGCATAAGTGTACAAAAGGAGATTACTTAAGGATGGAAAAGCATTAAGTAAAGAGTAGACTTACATATAAGCTAAGCACAAATCAGATGCTAATTAATTTATTTGCAGGCCCATAAGGATAAAGGTCAAGATATCAAGACGAAGAAGACACAGTCGTTACCCGTGTTGGCGATAGAAGGCGGAGGCCCTTTGTCCCTGGTGACTTCTCTTGCCACGGCGTCGCCGCTGGGATTGGTCCTTTCTATGGTTATTCCCAGGGACGGTTCCCAGAATTCCGCTTCACAGGGATCCTGAGGGATGTCTTCGGGGGGCTTTCCGGGAGTCAAGTGGGTCCTCCGTACTCCCGCCAATGCCTGCCTCAGAATCCCTCACCGGGGCAGCGCGCGTCCTCTTGCTTTCCCTTCTCAAGATGTCCTCCCTCTGAAGTGGTTAACAAGAGATCAAGATTACGACAAGCAAATCATCAAGTCGAGAAGGGATGAATATGAAGAGGCGGAGAAATGGGGAGCAGTAGAGTTGAGTTGCGCTCAGCGCCAGGTTTTATGTGCCGGGCGTGGCGGCTGCGCTCCTTTCCAAACAGTAATGGGCGCGATTCCCTTGGTGCCATTACCTCCACTATCTCCTCGGTTTCTCCCATGGCTTCCTCAAAACCCATGATGGTTACTGTATGGCGACATTCACCGGGGGCTGCCTCGTCTCCGTTGCCGGGAGCTACCTCATCTCCGTTGCCGGGAGCTACTCCATCTTCGTTGCCGGGAGCTATGTCATCTCTGTTGCTAGGGGCTACCTCGTCTCCGTCACCATCAGAGGCTTAAAGGAGGAAAACCTCAAAGTAAAGAAGACACCCGTCATGCCCCTGCAGAGATAGGCTCTACCTCCTTCAAGGCCATTTGTTGGAGGCAGGCCCAGGGGCTACTATTGGTGTAGTGAGAACCAGGATCTCACAGACCCGCCAAGCATGTGCCACAACAAGTTATCAAGAAGAGTTGCTCGAATAACTCAACAGTATTACAAGATAAGAAGCACCCAGGAATGACCACGGCATCCGGCAAGGCCCTTTCCACCTGACCCGACAAGGATCTAATTCACATCAGTAAGCGGCAACAGCAAGCCACCATGCTAGATATATGGCGATGGCACTGTATCGGCAGACCTCTTCTAGCATGTGGCAAGCTTGCAGATGGGTTGGTGGAATGACAGAAGCACAGGCGATGATTAACCGTGCATTTATCATGCGGTTGACACCTATATTAGTGTGTGTCGCAGTAATATCAGGTAGTTATGCCAAGTGGTACAGAATTGACGGGCGTTTGTTCCCGAAGGCAAGGGGAAGATGACACCTAATGTGCCATTTAATGCATTTGTCCTACTGTGTCAAAGTTCGGTATAGAACACTGTAGCCCCTGTGGTACCCCTTAAGCTATAAAAGGAGGACCTGGCTACTAAATTAGAGGTTGGTTGGACCCTGGTGAACTGCTAGGATAGCTGAGAGTACTAGAGAGTAATTTACTTCCCAAGAAAGACTTGTAGCTCTTGTCCACCCACATAAAAAGCACAAAGTAGGAGTAGGGTTTTACGCAACCATGCGGCCTGAACCTGGGTAGATCCTTTCGTGTTCTACATTTTCATCTGGTGTTGATCCTCATTGCTGCGCCTCCCCAAAAATCGGTGAAGGGGCCTCCCCGGCCCTTGGTATCTCGTGTGTATTGTACATGCGACGACAGCAGCTCATCAGGGAGTGTTGTTGTCTCTACATAGCAGTGCCATGGGGGACATTCTAGCTTTTTGGCAACATATCACAGAATCAAAAAACAATTTGCTTGGACACACATGACAGAGGACATCCAAAAATTTGGGCAGGCATGTGAAGTGTGTCAGCAAGCCAATGTAGAACACCGCAAAACCCCAGGCCTGCTCCAACCCCACAAAATTCCACCAGATGCTTGGCACGCAGTAAGTTTAGATTTCATTGAAGGGTTGCGCAAGTCTAGAAAGTTTGACACCATCATGGTGGTAATTTACAAGTTCTCCAGGGTAGGGCATTTCATTCCCTTGAAACATCCTTTCACTACAGCCACAGTAGCCCAGCTCTACATGGATCAAGTGTACAGGTTACATGGAATGCCAGAAGTGCTCATATCTGACTGAGACAAGATCTTCATTAGCAGCTTTTAGCAGCAGTTATTCAATTTGGTTAACACCACTCTAAACCTGAGCTCTTCATATCACCCACAAACGGATGGCCAAACAGACCGGCTGAACCAGTGTTTAGAGACCTATTTGCGTTGCATGGTTCACTCAAAACCCAATCAGTGGGCCAAGTAGCTGCCTCAGGCAGAACACTGGTACCATACAGCATTCCATTCCTCTCTTGGAAGATCTCCATTTGAAGTTTTGTATGGACGTTCTCCCAGAAAATTTGGAGTGCCCACAACACCCCGAACTCACCAGCTGGTTGTAGGAGTGAGCAGAGATGCTGCCCTTGTTTAAACAACATTTGGAGAGATCTCAACAATGCATGACTAGCCAGGCCAACAAGAAACACTTAGAATGCAACTTTCAAGTGGGAGAGTGCGTGTACTTGAGACTGCAACCATATGTGCAACGGTCCTTGGAACCCCGGAGCTCCCAGAAGCTATCTTTATGGTTTTTTGGACCGTACACCATTTTGCAGAGGGTTGGACCGGTCACTTACAAGCTGGACTTGCCACCTACATCCTACATTCATCTAGTGGTGTATGTCTCACTGCTGAAGAAGGCGCTTCGAGCAGGAGAGCTAGCTGCAACGCTGCTACCTGTGGCAATGATTTTAGAATAGCCACCCAGTCAACCAGTGCAGATATGCGGTGAAAGGTTTGTGAAGCAAGGGAACAAGCTCAAGGTGCCGTTGTAGGTATAGTGGGGAGGCCTGCAGGAAAATCACACCACCTGGGAGGAATTTTTCTCGATCATCGTTGCTTATCCCACAACCCCAACTTGGGGGCAAGCTTGTTCTCCAGGAGGGGGTATTGTCACGACCTCATATCTATCTGAAGCCATCAAGATTCAGAGAAGGACAAAAGAAAGGCATCTACAGCCTGAAGCCCAAGTGGACACCAAAGCCCAGCAATGGAACAAGTCCAAGCCCAATCCAGAGCCACTGTGTGAGGGCACTAAGGCATACGCCGCGTGTGTGTGTGGGTATCGATGATCATTTGACTAGAGACAGTGTCTCTCTACCCCTCTTCTTTCTTCCTCTCCAAGCTGATGCGTCAACATTCTATCCCCAATTCCGGTGAGACGTCGTGAACCTTGTACCGGAGTTGAGTTAGTTCAGGCGAGGTTCATGAAATGTTACTACTAAACGCATACTGTTCTCCCCCTCGAAACTCATCATAACATCAGTTGCAACATCATTACATCAAGGAATGTGTGCTGTGTGCACATACTTTCCTTGACCTTGAAATTTCTTCCCTATAGCAACATACAGCAAGGGCCTCTCAAACAATTCTTGCATAGAACTAAGAAAAACACATTTGATGGGCAGATTCGCACTAATTTGTTTGAGGCATAATTTACCAGTTAGCAAATATAGTTACATACACCTAGGTGGTTTTTAATATAATGCACAAAATAAAACCTACAGAACTTCTACCAAAATCACATGGAAATTCCATCTACCAACTGAATGGCTGGTGCTATAGACATATACATACTCTTGCATTTTGTCGAGCACTTAGCGTGTGTGTAGTGACCAACAATTGTGAAATAGAGCAATTTGTACCTGGAGAGTGAGGATCTTGGGGAACCACTACCGTTAGGGGTGGAACAGAGGCAACCGCATATTCGATTGAAGGCGGTCTCGCATTGGGCTTGAGTAAGAGGTGGCACATGATGGTAATGAGGAGGAAAGTCCCTTTTCGCCTGCTGTCCCTATCAGCCACATGGTGCTCACCCTCCATAGCCTGGGCGTGGCTATGCTCAACCTCCTACTCCTTTTGTGGGGCTGATAGGAGATAGGGAAGGGGCTAATGAGATGGCGAGGAGGAGTGGTATCTGATGGTGATGGTGGGTGGTGGGATCGCTGCAGCAGAGGAGGAGGCAAGAGAAGCGTCGAGGAACGGACGGGGTCGGTGGCGTACTTCAGGAGGTTGACGATGGAGGAGATGGGAAAGAGGTGGAGGAAATGGAGAGGAGGAGGCAGACATGAGGCATGCGAGGTGTTAGGGGCGGACGGCCCCTGCGGTGGCCACTACGCCAGATCGGGGTTCCATGGCTTGCTGGAGGAGGTGGGGAGGGATGGGTGATACGTCTCAAACATATCTATAATTTTTAATTGTTTCATGCTATTATATTATCACTTTTATATGCTTTTTATATTATTTTTCTAGACTAACCTATTAATTTATTGCCCAGTAACAGTGCCTGTTATTTTGCTTGTTTTTGGTTTCGCAGAAAATCAATACTTAGGAAGGTCCAAACACAATGCCAATTTTTGACAATTTTTTTGGGACCGAGAAAGACCCTAGAAGCTTCGGGAGTCATCGAGAGGATGCTCGAGGGCCCCACAAGGGTAGGTGGCATGATCGGGGGGGTGGCCGTGCCACCCATGCTTGTAGGCCCCCTAAGCCTTGTTTTGACCTGATTCCTTCGCCTATAAATTCCATAATGCTGGAAACCCACAGAGTGAGACCTGAAAGAATTTTATCGCCGTCGTAAGCCTTTGTTCCGAAGTGATCCCATTTGGAGCCCTATTTTGGAGTTCTGCTGGAGGGGGAAACCATTGGGGAGTCCATCTTCATCAACCTTACTGCCTCCATGATGATGTGTGAGTAGTTCCTTCAGGACCTACGGGTCCATAGTTGTAGTTAGATGGCTTTTCTCTCTCTTTTGGATCTTCAATACCATGTTGTCCTCCGATATCAATCCGATGTAATTTTTATGGTGTGTTTGTTGGGATCAGATGAATTGTGGATTTATGATCAGATTGTTCATTGATATATATTGAATCTTTTGAAGTTTCTTTGCTGTATAATTAAGTAGCTGTGTATGCTTTCCAATCTATTTGTATTCTCTGGCCAAGATAGATGAGGAGTTCTTTAGAGGGAGTGGTGCATAGTAGTGGGTTCAATCTTCTGGTGATCTTGTCTAGTGAAAATAAGGACGAAAGCACGTATTTGTACTGTTGCACCAATGATAAAATGATAGGGTTTAATCTTATTGCTAGATTTCTTTCTGTCTACATTATGTCATCTTGCTTATTGCATTGCTCTATTTTTCATTAAACTTAATACCTTGAGATGCATGCTGGATAGCGGTTTCGGGGTGGAGTAATATTAGTAGATGAAGTTGGATAATGGTCTACTTATCATGGACATAATGCCTATACATGATTATGCCATGAATGATCATAGTTATAAATTGTCGCTTTTCTGTCAATTGCCCAACAGTAATTTGTGTACCATGCCATTGCCTGCTTTTGAGAGAGATGCCACTAGTGAACCTATGGACCCCATGTCCATTCCCCATTAATACTTGTTCTTGCACAATTGCTCTTTTATTTTCCCTTTACTATTTTTCTATTTTACTATACCACTATATCTCTATTATTTGCTTTTAACCTTGCAACTAGCAAGACGAGGAGATTGACAACCCCCTTGCCAAGTTGGGTGCAAACTTTTATTTTGTTTGTGTGCAGGTGCTGTTGATCTTGTTAGCTTGTTGACTCCTACTGGTTCAATTAAACTTTGGTTCTTAACAAAGGGAAATACTTTCTGCTGCTGTGCTACATCACCCTTCCTCTTTGGAGGAAATCCAGAAACTCCTGCGAGAGTACCGAAGAATTTCTGGTGCCATTGCTGGGGAGTCATCATCTACCAAATCAGGTGCCTGCACACAAACTTCTTTATTTGCTTGTTTTATTTCTTGCCTAGCTGCCTTTGCCTTTTGCTTTGCTTGCCAAAATTTCCAAAATACCAAAAAAAAATTGTGTTCTATTCTTTTTTGGTGCTATCATGGATCCTTCTCCACTAGCTAGACTTTTCGAAAATTCTACTTGTGATAAACCAATAGCTAATGACGAAAATGCTATAATCTCTTTGAAAGAAAAGATGAAGTTGAGCGCACTTCTTTATCTTTATGAAGTTTTTCTTGAAAATCGTGAATCTGAAAATTGTTATGAAGTGTTAAAAGAAGAATTTTATAAAGTGATTGATGAGAGTTCCTTGAATAATAAGCACGAGTGCAATGTTGTTAATATGTATTCCATGAATATAAATTGTGCTAGTATGCAAAGCTTTAAGCTTGGGGATGATGAGTTTGATGCACATGATATTTTTAGTTCCACTACTAATGAAGAAGTTATAAAAGAAAATGCTATTGGAATATGCTCATTGGATGAAAAATATGATTGGGATAAACATGATAATCTTTATGATTCAAGTGATGAAGATGATACACTTGAGGAAAATATTTCTTTTTATTGTGATACTATGTCTGTAGGCACTATTGATGATGATTTTGTTATGCCTACTACTTATTATGATGATCATGATTGGGGAGATAATTATGATGCTTCTTTTGATCTTGAAAATTTATTTGAGCGTCATGATGAATCTATTACTTATAATAATATTTGCAATACTATTGAAAGTGGGTTTGGAAGAGTGTCAAATTTAGGTAAAAAAGAATCCCACCACTTTGGAGAATATTCAATCGTAAGATTTTTTTTATAAAAGTGGGTTTGGAGAGGTCATGACTTTAGTTGATGTTAATCCCACTATATTGGAAGATTATAAAATTTGTATGCATGTGGATCATGAAGAGAATATTTTATATGATAGCTATATTATTGAATTTGATTATGATCCTACATATAATTATTTTGAGAGAGGCAAGTATGGTTATAGAAATCTTCATGTTACTAAATTACCTCTCTTTATGTTAAAGTTGTCAATGTTTCATTCTTCTTCCGTACATATGCTAAATATTTCTTTCCTTGATAATTTGTTCACCTATAAGATGCCTATGCATAGGAAGGGGATTAGACTTAAACTTGCTGGTTACGTGCTTTTTGATGCTCTCTTTGTGCTTCAATTCTCGTTTTTCAAGCGAGCATCATTAAAATTATAAGCCTAACTTAATGGCTATAAAGAAAGAGCTNNTTGGGAGACAACCCAATAGTTACCATTTTGTTTTTAGTGATTCAACATGACTATTGCTACTGCAGTAATTGTGTTTGTATCTTTTTTTTATTTTTGTGCCAAGTTAGACCTTTGGGATGTTGCAAATGCTTGTTTATTAAGTTATGTGCGGCCTGTATTTGAATTTTCACTCTGTACTGGAAATTTTTACACAGTTCTGAGTGACAAATTTTCTGCATTGTCCTAATTTTTCAGAATTTTTAGAATTGCATAAGTATGATATTTGGTTAGATCTTTACGTACTATTTTGTTTTTGCCAGATTCTGTTTTGTTTTGTTTGTTTGCTTGTTTTGGATTTTACATGGCTTATATTGGGGAGTATAATTGTAGAAATGCTAGAATACAGTAGACATCAATTGGGCATAAATATGAATCTTGTTTTGACAATACATGAGTGAATGATTTATGTTTATTATACTAACCCATCTCACGAGTTCTGTTAAGTTTTGTGTGAATAAAGTTTTCAAGTTTTGGGTGAGATTGAGATATGAAGGAGAATACGGAGCGGCAAGAGCCTAAGCTTGGGGATGCCCAAAGCACCCCAAGGTAATATCTAAGGAAGACTCAAGCAGCTAAGTTTGGGGATGCCCCG
>CBMN010078380.1:0-10430 GCA_000582825.1 Hordeum pubiflorum | reverse complement strand
CTGAGCGAGGTGGAAGGCAGCCACGCATCAAGAATGCAATATTGGGCCGGTGCAGTAGCGATTTGAACGTTTCTTTGAATTTTCATACAATTTTAGTTTTTAAATTTTAATCATATTTTCAAAAAAATAATGTAGATATTACTGAACTTAAATCTAGTGCAACTTTTTTTAAATCTCAAATTTCAAAACAATGTAAACACAGTGTAGACGAGTTATTAGCGTCAATATTCAAATTTTTTGGTAGCATTAAAAAATGTTTCTGATATTTAAAACTATGTACACATATTGAAAAGGGTGTTTAACAAATATTCAAGAATATGCTCAAAATATATATTTAAAAAATCTTAATCATGTATTTAAAAAGTGATAAATGTGAATAAAAATATGTTCTAGATTTCTACAAAAAACGTGCAATGTATATGAAAAAAGTAGGCAGAAAAAATATTTAAAAATGTCCATCATGTGTCTAAAAAATGTGAAACATATATAAAATATGTTGCTGATGTAAATGATAAATATATAGTATAAAATATGTTGATGATGTAAATGATAAACATATAAAATATTTTACTGATGAAAGAAAAGTAGACATCTAAAATATATATTTGGAAAAAAATGATGAGCACGTATAAAAAATGATCCTGATGTACACGGAATCTGTAAATTTATGTGAAAAAGTAGACATCAAAATATATATTAAAAAATTGCAAATAACGTATTTGAAAAATGTTGGACGTGCATAAGATAATGTTTTGGATATATACAAAGTAAGTACAACGCGTGTGAAAAATGTTCCTGATGTACAAGGAAAAGTACATTATTATGTGTAAAAAGTAGATATGTTTGAAAAAAGGAAAAACCGAGAAACAAGCATAGAAATGAAAAATCAAAGGAAAAAAGAAAAAGAAAAAGGAAATAGAAAAATTAAACGAAAGAAACATTAAAAATATGTAGAAAACTGATTAAAAACAAGAAAAAAATGAAATAAAAAATCAAAATAAGAATGAATAAAAAAAGAGGAAAACCATAGAAACCATAAAGAACCGAAGAAGCCGAAGAAAAAGAAGAAAACGATGAAGAAAAATAAAATAAAATAATAATAATTAAAATCAAACCGTGTAACCAGTGGAAAAACGCTATAGCTTTCTGAAAATGCTTCAGGCCTAAACAAAAATACATAGGCCTCCTTTGGTTCATAGTATATGATTATTATAGGAATAGGGAACTTTTAAAAAATGAGATAACATGTATCTCAAATTCTACGAGCAGAATTAGGAAAAGAGATTTATTTTGGTTCATATCATAAAAAAAATTCCATTGAGTTTAAACTCATGTTTATTTTCGTTTGAAATGTGAAGGATATGAACCAATCCTATGGAGAAATAAGAATCCATTATTATAACCAAAGGGCTTTAAAAAAAAATTCCAACAAAAATGCTATTCCTATATAATTCCCGTGAAATTCCTCGAAACCAGTTGTGACCAAAAGAAGGCCGAGGTCGCTAACTAACTGGAATGTGCTGATGGAGGAATACCTGTGTGCTTGACCTGTACACGACTACTACTTTTGTGAAGCCTGACGAGGATGCACGACGTTGAGGAGCGGACGAGCTTGCTGTCGCGTACGTGGCGCCGCACCTACTAATTTCCAGCGTCATGCACGTAGTCGCGGTGCACTGCACGTCCAGCCGGCCGGTCAGCAGCTAGCGGCGGTGCACCGCACGACACTCGACAAGCCATGCATGCCATGCACGACCCGGGCGATCGATCGATCGAGCTCAATTTAGGAGGGACATGCGCCCCGAAACAATGGAGAGGTCGTCGTCCGTCGTCGCCCCTGCTTAGCCTACCATCGCTCCCCACCGCTAGCTCCACCTTCGTCTTCCCGCCCTCCTGCGCGCTGCATCGAGGCAGGGTCGATCGCCCATGGCCATGCTCATCGTGTGCGCCGGCCGGCACTGACCATCCGTTAACGACGACGACGATGCATGGGCAACTCGTGCCACGGCTCCGTCGTTCCCGCGGCCTACGCGACCTCCTCCGCCGGTGACGGCCGCTACCACTACCGCACCAGCTGCAGCAGCTCCGACTGGGACCCCGACTCCTCCCCCTCCGTCCTCGACCGCGCGCCGCACCGCAACACCATCATGGGCCGCGGCGGCGGCGCAGGGCACCAGCACAAGCTCTCGTCCCCGACGGCCGTGCTGGGCCACCACACCCCGCCCCTGCGCGACCTCTACTCCCTCGGCCGCAAGCTCGGGCAGGGCCAGTTCGGCACCACCTACCTCTGCACCGAGACCGCCACGGGCACCGCCTTCGCCTGCAAGTCCATCGCCAAGCGCAAGCTGCTGACCCCGGAGGACGTGGAGGACGTGCGGCGCGAGATCCAGATCATGCACCACCTTGCCGGCCACGCCAGCGTGGTCACCATCAAGGGCGCGTACGAGGACGCGCAGTTCGTGCACATCGTCATGGAGCTCTGCGAGGGCGGCGAGCTCTTCGACCGCATCGTCCAGCGCGGATACTTCTCCGAGCGCCGCGCCGCCGAGATCGCCCGCGTCATCGTCGGCGTCGTCGAGGCCTGCCACTCGCTCGGCGTCATGCACCGCGACCTCAAGCCCGAGAACTTTTTATTGAAAGACAAGGAAGGTAATGGCGATAGTAACAATGGCTCCGGCAATAATGAACCGGGCGAGAAGATCAACCTCAAGGCCATCGACTTCGGCCTCTCTGTCTTCTTCAAGCCCGGCCAGATCTTCAGCGACGTGGTGGGCAGCCCCTACTACGTGGCGCCCGAGGTGCTCTGCAAGCACTACGGCCCCGAGGCCGACGTGTGGACCGCCGGCGTCATCGTCTACATCCTGCTGTCCGGCGTGCCGCCGTTCTGGGCCGAGACGCAGCCGGGTATCTTTGACGCGGTGCTCAAGGGCGCCATCGACTTCGACTCCGACCCGTGGCCGACCATCTCCGACGGCGCCAAGGACCTGATCCGAAAGATGCTCAAGTCGCCGCCGGCGGAGCGGCTCACGGCGCACCAGGTAATAATGATTTTCACCATTTTCGAGATTCCAATGAAACTCACTGAATTTCAATAATTTAACTCTATTCATTCTTATCCTCCAACATTTGTTTTTGCAAAATAAATAAAATGTTGGAGGGTAAGAATGAATAGTAAGATCATCCTCCAACATTGCTTTGAGATCTATGCTACCCAACTAACTTATTACTACACAAAAGTTTTTCTTGTTTCTCTCAAACCAAAGAACATATGGATTTCAAACTTTGTAGGTCAACGCAATTGTAGAACCAAAATGCAACTTGAAATCACTCGAATTCGCTGAATTTCAGTCATTGTTTTGTTGCTGAAATATTTCTAAAACTAAAATTGAAAGTGAAAACTGACCAGGTATTGTGCCACCCGTGGATCATCGAGAATGGCGAGGCGCCCGATGCGCCGCTAGACCCAGCCGTGTTGTCCCGCCTCAAGCAGTTCTCCGCCATGAACCGGTTGAAGAAGATGGCTTTACGTGTGATCGCCCGCGGGCTGTCGGAGGAGGAGTTGGCCGGGCTGAAGGAGATGTTCAAGACCATGGACGCGGATGGCAGTGGAGCCATCACATTCGAGGAGCTCCGGGAGGGGCTGCGGCGATACGGGTCTACAGAGCTGAGGGACTCTGAGGTGCGGGACCTCATGGAGGCCGCAGACGTGGACCGTAGCGGCACCATCGACTATGATGAGTTCATTGCCGCCACCGTGCACATGAATAAGCTCGACCGTGAGGAGCACCTCATGGCCGCCTTCTCCTACTTCGACAAGGACGGCAGTGGGTACATCACCGTCGACGAACTGGAGGTGGCCTGCCGCGATCACAACATGGCCGACGTCGGCATCGAAGACATCATAAGGGAGGTCGACCAAGACAATGTAAGTGTTCATTTTCTCTTCGTTAATCCATCTTATATTATTGTTTGTACAAATTTGGATTGAAATCTGAATGGTTCAAATGCAGGATGGTCGGATCGACTACGGGGAGTTTGTGGCGATGATGAAGAAAGGGATCATCGGCAATGGGAGGCTCACCATGAGGCACACTTCCGATGGTAGCGTCCTCCACGGAGCAGGCAGTGGCCTCAGCAGCTAGTCATCCATCCATCCATGGGTCCCATTATACTTGAGTTTTAATTTAAGAAGAAGAAGACGATGACGACGACGAAGAATATATATACAAAGCTCCACACATGTGATTTGACTCATTTACCGTGGACTTGAAGAGCGAGTAGTAGTATTGATCGATCCTTGGTTCTAGTGTACTACTTGTACTTAATTTGTTGGTGGGAGAAGGTAATTAAATGTACCTGGTCGACTTTCAAACAGAGGCACATATGGTTCGTTCAAACATGCATGTTTTTCATCATGTACTACCCGTATAAAAGCATGAGATCTCAAGGTCTAAATCCTCCCAATATGTTAAGCATCAAACGTGTCAAGGGCACTGAGAAACCACTAACGATTGATCCTTTCCCAAACATGGACACAATTGTCCTCAAACAGCCTCTTAGGGTTCATCTTAACACTCTTCACTTGTCCAATTCTACGAGCCAGCTGATCCACTATGGGCTGGGATCTATATAAATCTGGTATATCATGGATTTGTGCTCAAACACTGATGTGTTCTAGCTTGACTGTACTTGGCCTGCCCTTCCCATCGTAATCCTCAATTAACATCATCAGTCCTCGAAAATTCCATGGATCCTGATGCATAACCTTGTTCCATTCTCCTGGGCAAAAGCATTGGATCACAAAGAGGTTGTCATCTACCTCCCTGGTGTCTGGTTGTTGCGCAAGGTTCCATGCATAACGCATTGTGTCCTTAAAGGAATCCGCACTTAAGATCTTGCGGGTATTAACCCTAGCCATGTTGTTGCCATTGACAGATCAGCTATCTCCCCCTCCCCGACGATGACGTCGTCAAGTTCAGACTCTTCCAGATTGATATTTTTAATAGCCTCCTCCATATTGATCTCGCTTCTTGCCTTGGTACTGCCTCTCGCATCTCCATGAAGCACCCTCGAAGGATCCGCCATGAGGGAGGCCTTGAGGACCGCAGTGGCTGTCAGATCGCCGGACTTTTACCACCAAACCCTCAACGCTGGCAGGGGCCGCCGGAGTACAGAAAACCCTAGGGCCAGTTCTTTTGATGGCTTAAAAAATAAGATGCCTCTTCCAGCTTAAAAAATATTCGGCTTTCAAAATTTGTTGAGGGTTCTAAAGTAGTAATTCCATAACTATTCCAGAAGCCCAAATGAATGAGAGAGGCGTCTTATGGAAAATTTTTCCATTAATTATCTTGTTAAATGAATGAGAGAGGCGTCTTATGAAAACCCTGCAAGAACAAGTTAGACGCCCTCTACTTTGTTGTTGCATGTTTTACGTTGCTGTTATGGGCAACTAGCAAGAACCGTTCTTACCTACACAAAGCCACAACGGTGATAATCAAGTTGTCTTTTAACCTTCTACAAGGACCGACTTCGTCGAATCCGATTCAACTAAAGTGAGAGAGACAGACACCCGCCAAACACCTTTATGCAAAACAAGTTGCATGTCAATCGATGGAACTGATCTCTTGTGTGAGGACAAGTAAGGTTGGTCCGAGACGCTTTATCCCATAATACCGTCGAATCAAAATAAGACTAAGGAGGTAAGCAATCTGAACATCAACGACCACAAACACTTTGTGTTCTACTTGTGCATATCATCTATGCATAGACCTAACTCATGGTGCCACTGTTGGGGAACGTTGCATGGGAACAAAAAATTTCCTACGAACACCCNAGATCTATCTATGAAGATGCATAGCAACAAGAGGGGAGAGTGTNTCTACGTACCCTCGTAGACCGTTAAGTGCAATCGTATATTACGCGATTGATGTAGTCGTACTCTGCCCCGGCCGACGCCCGTGCCTCCTTGCCTTGGCCGCCTCTACCACTTCATGTTTCCTGACAACAATCGCCCCTGCTCCACCTCGCCGTGCGACAGAAGCCATCCCTGTCGCCCGACAACCACCTTCCCTGCTCCATCTCACCGTGCGGCTGAAGCCGTCTCCGCCACCGGCAAGGGCACCGCCCCTCACCCGAGCACACGCCCCAGAGAGGCGTCCTCCATCCTCCCACGCCAGGCACGGCAGACGCCTTCTCATCCTCCACTCTGACCACAGCCGTCTCTGCCGACGACAAGGGCGCCGTCGTGCCGGACGTATGGCAGGGTTAGGACCGGCGGAGGCCGGAGAGAGGTACCGGTGGCACATAGAAGATGGGGTCGTCCGGGAGTGGATAAGAGGAAGAAGCTGACAGTTGGTTGGATATAGGGGTGGTTTTGTAAAAGTAAAACATTTTCCCTGATTTCAACTAGAAAAAGGACCGCGGGTTCAATTACAGAAAAATACAAGGGCTTTTATGCAAAACCACCGCGACGGTGAGCAATGGCCGCTTTATTATTAGTTAAAAATAAAGATAATAGTTATTATTGCTAAGTTTAAAATAAAATTCCAACTAATCAAATATGCGTCTAGTTTTGTGGTCGATTTTTCATAGTTCATGATGTTTCCTTAAATTTGTAATTTGTCTTTGGTATTCAAGATTTTATTTTTAAAATCACGAACAATTTTAAAAATCTCGTGTTCTTGTTTAAATTAGCAACCTTTTTGAATTTATGAACATTTTTAAAATATGCAAACATATTGTGAACATTGTTTTTAATTTACAAACATTGTGCGAATTTAAGAACTTTTTCCTCATTCATTATTTTTTATTACAATAAACCCGGGAAAATAAGAAAAACAATTCAACAAAATTTAAAATTAAAACAGATGTGGCTCGCTGGTCCCGAGCCTACTGTAGCTCCCGTACGTGGCGACATGAGCTAGCGATCTCCTTCCTGTGTCCTCTGCCTGGCCCATGCACAGGATCACAGTAAGCGACGCGCGGCAGATTGCTCGCTATGAGCGAACAATAGCATCGCATGTCTCCACAGCATTGAACATGCATGGAAATCTAACCTCAGCATGCATGAGAATTTTTATAAATACATTACAACTAACCCAACCGAAGGGCAACGAAAAAGAAGAAACAGAAGGGAAGAACTGAATGCCTGCAAACATGAAGAGGAGATGACAAGCAAACACAATAAAACAATAAACTTATAGGAAAAATGATCCGACTTAAGAAAAGGACAGAAACGCCCGACCTCTGCCCAGCAAATCTCGAGTAGCGTCACTTCATCCCCTCGCAGGGCAAACTTGGTGGGCTGGCTGATGTGAAAGAAACACCGACCGGTCAAAAAAAAGTCGGCATGGGGTGAATGGTGAGCTGGCACCAGACTGGCCCGAGTGAACCAGCCACAAAGCCATTGCGCGATAAGGATGGCGCCCGTCGGGTCCGGTCAGGCTGTGGTGGCCCCATCACAGACAACCGAGGCCGCAAGCCACCCGACAACGAATGGCTTGGAGACTCTCTCCGTCCTCGACGTGCCCAAAAAATCAGGTACTCCAACATACTTTATTTTTTTAATACAGTACAGACGCAAGCGTTCACATACACGTGCATACATTCTTCCCTATGAATGCACACACGCATACCCTACCTTTATGAGCACCTCCGAGAGACTGAACGGGCATACTTTATAGTAGTATTTCTTTCTGAGAACGGACGTTTGGAGATCGGCCTCCATGAAGGCCTTTAAATTCGAAATTCAAAATTCATATTTCTACATTCAAAAAAAAATCTAAAAAAAAATACAGATATACATCGAGGCATAATGCACAATCGTGTAAATTTTCAGAACAAAATACGNNNAAATGAGGGCTGTGCAAAAAAGACAAATCTAAGGTATTTTAACACATGATACTATTCATCCTCTCAGACCATGAATTTGTCTTTTTTGTACGGGTCGTATTTCATCCTGAAATTTTGCACACATACGCCTCACATCCTTGTTTAGTTGTACAAATTTTTTCAGATTTTTTTGAATTCAAAATTTTCGAATTTCGATTTTTTTCAAAATTTCGGCCTCCATGGCTCCCGAGAGCCAAAAGCAATTTCCGTTTCTTTTTGCCAATCTTTATAGGAGTAATATTGGATAAGTGTGCTGGCTGCATATGTACAAGCTTCACGCATGACTAATAAATTAAATAAATGCACATGCAGTACACAGTAGTACACATACGTAATGGAGGGTATACACTGCAGCTGTATCGACAGATCATTTGTTGTACCAGTAGTACTGATTTTCATGCATACATGATGTATGTACGTGTGGTAAAATAATTAGTCCCACACCGGTAACTCAACATCGCGAGCAGCGGCAGAAATACGCGCGTCGCAGCGACCGTGTCGGCCAGGCGTGGTGGTGCGCGCCCGTCACCCCATCCTAGACGAGGGCCGCACGGTGCGTTGTTTGGTCGGCTGGAACGAGGGCTACGTAAAAAAGACAAATTTAAGGCATTTTAACACTTGATACTATTCATCATCTCAGGTCATGAATTTGTATTTTTTGTACGGGTCGTATTTCATCCTGAAATTTTGCACACATACGCCTCACATCCTTGTTTAGTTGTACAATTTTTTTGAATTCAAAATTTTTTGAATTTCGAATTTTTCAAAATTTCGGCCTCATTGGCTCCCATGCCGGGGTTACAGTGGTCAGGGAAGGATTGAAATAGAAAGAAAAATGATCCCGCCGGCTGCAGGCAGCGTGCACTCGACTTACTCGGCCCACAGCCCTTGATTCCCTTCCATGTCCCCGGTCATGGAGCATGGGTTCGTCCACTATAACCATCCACCGTGTCAACTCTTTTTTTTTTGTCCAGCTAGGTTCAAAAAAGATACGGCATGTTTTCTTATGTCAAAAAACTATTTAGTTTCGTAAATTTCAAGATGATATGTCGGTTCAGTCTCTGGGAGGTGCTCATAGGTATAGGGTGTGCATTTGTGCGTTCATAGGGATGAGTGTATGCACGTGTATATGAACGCTTGCATTTGTACTGTGTTTAAAGAAAACTATTTAGCCATCTGATCCAAACTCGCAAGTACCCTCGAGTGCGCACACACATCGGGTTCCTCGTAGCGTCCGACTTATACTCAAAGAAGACATAAGGTTAGATTTTTCTGCCGGATCAAACATAGTTACAATCCAGAGACAAGAGATCATCAATACTACATGGAGTCCTTAAAGACTTAATTTCTGGGGAACATCCTATGAAGTTTCTGAGGAATAAACTCTCTATCGGGCCATTAAAGACTTAATTTCAGCAATTAAATGACCATAAACCGACTGGTCCATGCTTGTTCCGGAAAGA
Source organism: Hordeum pubiflorum (assembly GCA_000582825.1). NCBI lineage: Eukaryota > Viridiplantae > Streptophyta > Magnoliopsida > Poales > Poaceae > Hordeum > Hordeum pubiflorum. The sequence continues at coordinate 1,077 of CBMN010078380.1, read as the reverse complement.
CAAGATTGGGAAATCGTCGAGTCAGACATCACCGTAACTGCTAACTCGGTATCCTGCCGGGCTAGCACCGTACCAACCATTAATGCATGTAACTCCGTCTCAAGAGCTTCATTACAATTAAACAGGATGCGTACACCCATAACATCATCGAGCCGTCATGTCTCCTCAGAATTGTACCCATTGACGCTGTTCCATCCTCCTCCATGAATGAGCGGTCCACCGAAAGGGTAGTCTCATTGCATGGTAGTGCACTCCACGACAACGCTGGAACCGCCGGATTAAGCTTTGGTGGATCCCAACCATTTTCTGCCAACATTTTACCCTTGACCACCTCCCTCGCACCCTCCACGGTCGACGCCATGGCCGCCCGCTCCATGTGTCCCAAGAAGAAGTTGAAGAAGGAGCTGGCCACGGAGAAGAGGGCCGTTCAGATGGTGAAGAGGGCAGGCAGGACGAAGGTGGAAGCGGAGAAAAAAATGCGGTCGTCGTCCGCGCCAAGTTGAGGTCGCATGCGCGCTAGGCCGCCGATGCAGAGAATGATATGATTGTCACGTAGGCTACGCAGCGTGCCCTCCTAATGCTATGATCTGATATACTCTGTGACGAAAATGCTCGTGACGTCACCGAATATGATAATGCGTGACAATACACACCTAGCATCACAAAATCCCCCAAATCCGTGACGGCCACATAATCACCGTCACTCATTACCATATTCTGCCTCGTTTCAAAAAAAAATAAAAAATGGCAAGTCCTTTTGCCTCGTTTCAAAAAAATTTTTTTTACCATATTCTGTGACGGGGTTGGTAGTTCCCATGACAGACATGGCTGGGTCACGGAAGAATTCAACAATGATGCTAGTATATTGTCATATGTATCTAGTGGTGAGATCTAAGGAGGTGGGACCCACATGTCAAAAAAAGAAACACAGTAAAAATATATCATAAAAATTGTAAAATCGCTTTGCCAGTAATTGACACCGGCAGGACCATTTTATTTCTTCAAACACTCAACGGGATACCACGTGACATATGTGGTAAGCAATCCACATAATTCAAAAAAAAAAAAAAAAAAAAA
>CBMN010078371.1:0-11011 GCA_000582825.1 Hordeum pubiflorum | reverse complement strand
CCAGGTTGGTTCTTTGCCGTCTGCCTTCGGGATCTTTGCCGTCCGCTGGCTGACGGCAAAGCCCCGGCGGATGGCAAACATTTTCTTTGTCGTCTGGTTTTCGGCAGCTGACGGCAGAGACGCTCTTTGCCGTCCGACAGCCGGCGGCAAATTTCTGAATTCCAGTAGTGTCAATTATTTCAAGGGATTGGCTCCACTTATTTCAAAAGGCCAATTTCAAAAAAAAAATCAAAAGACCAATTTCAATTATTTCAAAGATCCATTTGAAATGTTGCAAAACACGTGTTTTTGTGAAATATGGAATCAATTTTCTGAAGTGAACAAATAAGTGGGTCTTTGTGGCATTGAAATGTATGAAACTAGTTATTCCACATTTGTCAGAGTCCTCGTTTCAAAGAGTTGAAAGTGATTATTTCACATATGTGAAACTATAACTTCATTTAGGGAACTAATTTTTGATTTGTTAATATTATGATCTTTGCAATATGTGAGACTTATTATTCAAAAACATGTGAACTAATTATTTCACTTGTTTGAAAAGTTTTGTGAAATATGTAGTTGGATTGGCCAAAATTGCTTTTTTACAATTATTATTTTTAAGTGACTCATTTGAAATAATCAAACTCACTCTTTTATTCTTATATGAAATATGATAAATGAAATATATGACATCACCCTAGCATCTCTATCCACTCAGTTCATAAAAAGCGATTTCACTCAAAATGAGTGAAATATGTTTTTTAAATGAGTGAAATATATTTCACAATCTTAGTTGATTTCACATATTTCAGTTTCAGTTACATTTCTAAAAATATTAGATTCACACATTGAAGTAACTTGTTTGAGAAATAAACTATTTCACAGAGTGAAATGAAGTGAGTGAAATAAGTGGATTAAATGCTCTTGTTCTAGGTATTAGCACCAAAAGTTCAAATATATAAAAAATCAAAAATAAAATTATGATTTAAAAGTATGAATGATTTAAATTATCAAAGGTGGAATAAAATGATAGATTTGTTAGATGAGAGAGTGGGGTGAAGCCAAGTCATGGGGTGACCAAGTGAAGAAATGACTCATGTCACATGGATGGGCCCCAGCTGGTCGGTAGTACTTAAATATAGGGATGAGGGTAATCATATACCATATGCATGTGGTTCTAGACCTTTAGTGACAATAATATTCTATTGGTGCGGAGACCGCCGGTATGTACAAAGAACGTTAGAAACCTTTTTGCGCTGTGGCGAACCTTGTACATGGAAAACCATGAGGACGTGCTAAGAACCAAGTGTCCTGCGTGCAATGGCGAAGGCTGCCGTTGACCACACTAACGATCAGCTTCGGGTGTTCGTCGGGAAGTTGTTTTTCAACGATGAGCTCATGAGGTATATCGTGGAAAGGTGTTTTCATTCATGAAAACCTGATTTCTGCTCAAATTTTTACCAATCGCATTCATTTCTACGCCTTCTTGATGAAAAGATTGCACTACTGTTTCCAGGTCACGCTCCCTGACTGCCCTCACTAACTACCCTTTGGCTTGTATGGTGCGATGTCTTCAGCACACAACTCATCAATATGATAACATAAGATCGACTGGTCCTTATGATCATTGCCTTTCATCAAGTTGCATTCTTTACTAAGAGTGGCTCTTTTTTAGTTGCTTAAAGATTTTAGATATTGCTTTTTCGGTTATAGGAAGTGTTGCGTTCCCCTTTAGGGTGTTTGTCAGTGGCGTCACCCGACAGGGGTGTGCACGGAAGAGAGAAGAAAAACATGTTGCTTGCTATTTCTGGTTGATGAGCATTTTTTTCCTATCGAACCGGATTTCTGAGGGATGTTTTCTGTTATTAATTTGTAGCAATAGAAAGATAATGGAAGTGATTGAATAAGTTGGGTCATGAGAATGGAAGTTGGGTCATGTTGATACTAGATCCATGTCTTGATTATTCTACTTTTTCATTCCAATGCACAATACTATGCATTTCATTCCAAAAAGCGGGTATAAGGTGACAAAATTTTAATTTTCGGTAAGTCACTTTTTTTGCCCCACACCTACACCTAGTCCTGCATATTGACACGCCTTATCGCTAAAACGGTCCTGCACCCATGCAGTGAGGGGACGCGCGCTATATCAAGAGTATTAGTATTACGTGGCAGTACAGCTAGCTAGTTCAACATGTGCGTGTCTATTTTTCCTTTGTGTGTGCGTGCTTGTGGGTGGGTGTCTGTACATGTGCATGGGTGGATTGCGTTTGCACACATATGCATTGTGTATGCGCGTACCCAAACAACATGCGTGCATGCGTTCGAGGATATCCGTGTGTGTATGTGATAGAAATGAAAAATGCGACACCGCTAATATACGTAGTCGATGCACAAATTACGTGTTCATGGAATGAATTAGTGACATCAGTATAGCCATTCTAAAGAAAATAAAATGCAAATAATTATAAAATTTTATACATAATTTACACAAAATTATATTTTTTATATAATATGCAAAAATAAGCATACAATAGTAGAGTTTTTTTTAATTTTCCTAATAAGGAATGGATTAGTTCCATTGGTATTACCCTTAAAGAAGAAAGAATATAAATTAAAGTTTTCTAAGGAAAAAAGGATTTGAATTAGTAGCATTGATGTTACCCTTCCAGAAGTAAAATAATGATAAATTGGCACATAATTTTAGCAAAAAAAAGTTTCCTCAAAGGAATTAATTAGTAGCGGTTGCATTACCTTAAAAGGAATAAAATAAAACTAAAACAAAATCAAAATAATTAATCTTCCTTAATAAATAATGAATTAGTGGCTTTGATAGTACCCTTTAAAAAGAAATAAAATAAGATAAAAACTAGAACAAAATCATAATAATAGTAAAAAAAATTATAAATAATTAATTAATGATATTGGCATTATCCTTTTAGAAAAAGTAAATAATAAAATAATAAAACAAATATTGACAAAAATTTCACACAATTTACATAGCAATTATGCTTTTTATAATATGCAAGAATAAGCATATAATAGAGGAATTCCATCAAAAAGAAGATTCCTAAGAATAAATGAATTAGTGGCATTGGTATTACCATTGAGGAATAAACAAAATGAAATAAAAACTAAAATGATAAATAATGAAGTTTTTTAAGAAAAAATGAATCACTGGCTTTGGTTTTACCCTTTATGTACAAATAACATGAAATAAAAGTTTTAAAAATGAAAATAATTAATTTTCTATGTAACAATGAATTAGTGGCATTGGTATTACATTTTAAGAAGAAATAAAATGAAAATAAATCTAAATCAAACAATGAATTTTTTTGAACATAATATACATTTTTTTGCTTTCTCAAATATGTAATAATAATCATAAAATAGTGAAATTTTGCAAAAAAATGTTTTCTAAGAAGGAATGAATTAGTGGCATTGATATATATTACACTTAAAGAAGGAAGAAAATAAAATAATAACTAGAACAAAATCAAAATAATGAAGTTTTACAAGGAACAACGAATTAGTAGCATTGGTATTAACCTTTAAGGAAAAAAAGAAATAAAATAAACTATAAAAACTTTGACACAACTTTGCACTGAAATTACACATTTTTGTAATATGCAAAGAATAATAATATAATAATGCAACTTCTGCATATATTTTATATTATTTGTGTTTATACATTTACACTCACCTAACATCCCAAAAATACCAAAATAAACAAATAAAAGTACGACTAATAAGGAAAATAATAAAAACAAAAGGAAAGTAAAAATAAAAACAGTAAACATAAAAGAACAAAGGGGGATGGGGGAGGGCTAGATCACACAGGTAATGGGCTTCAGCCCGTTAAGAAATTGATTGACACACATATGTGATTAGTAAAAATACTAGCCCAAAAGAACTCACATAACAAAACTGGAAAAAGTTTGCACAAATTTCAAAGCAGAAATTAACAACAAACAAAAACCGAATAACCCATAATCAATTTTCATGTGACTTACATATAGCTAAAGTGATACCAAAATACCCATGTAAAAAGGGGGAAAAGGAAAAGAAAGGCAAGAACGCATAGAAAAAGGACCATGATAAGTGCCAAAAGTCAGGTATGAGCACATGGCAACTCCGAACGTTTTCGATGGCAGTTCAGTTAGGCGAGGATGACAGTTTTAGTAAAAAAGCATGGCAACATTCATGTTTTAGTTTATTTTTGACAGAAACTTGCCATGTGTCATTGAAACTACTATCGCAAAATGTCAGAGCTAGAGTGCCACGCACCTGGACATGTGACATTTATCATTTGAGTTAAAAAAAAAGCAATGTTAACAAGCTTAATGCCCAACAGAAAAACCGAGTTAGGCCGGGCAAGTAAAAAATTCTGCGTAAGAAAAATTCGACTTACTCAAAACAGGGAAAATCAAAGATCCAGCCTAAAACCTAAATTTGAATTACCCCAAACAGGGGCAAGTCAAAAATCAGACTAAGAAGTCATGAAACAACACAGGAAATAAACAGCACAAATCTTGACACAAGAATTGACAGTCCGAAAACTGATTTTTCTTGAATTTAAAATTCAGGCGACTTACAAAGTGTTCTTTACTAGCTAGTACTACAAGGTCCATCAAGAGCTAGCACGACAAGATGCAACTGGAAATGCAGTCCATGACGACCCAGACTTCCACACCGCTCGGCGAATCCTACATGATACGCTCGGACATAGAAGGCAGCCGGCGGAAAAAGTTGATCACTGGCGCCGGCATCCGGTCCCGGAACATGGGGTGCCGGAGGTAGTAGAACCCGGCGACCACGGTCACCACCTTCATGGGCACCATGTACAGCACCATGGCCACCACGATGCAGAGCACCACGAACATCCCTGTAGCGCGCGGGTCGCGCCATGACACGAGCGCCCGTAGCCTCTCCGCTTGCGTCGCCACGTCGCCGACCATGGCCTGCAGCCGCGCTCCGACCATCCTAGCGCGGTCGTACCGCGCGCGCACCACCTCCGGCGACCTCGCGCTCGGTATCGTGTCAAACTCCTCGTCCAGCTCCTCTCTGTCAGGCGCCTCCGCCATGGACGCGCGCACGCACGGGTGCGGTGCCGGGGCGCGCGGTCTGCGCCGGTACTTCCAAACGCCGACGGCGGCGACGTGGAGAGTGAGCGTCGGCACGATGAGATCCGGGTGCCATGCCAGGAGCACGAGCACGGCGTGCGCCATGGTCGTAGCCGTCGGGTTCCGCCACGACCGGGTGTCCTCTGCCCACCGCGCCGCGTCGGCCACCCACGACAGCGCCGCCACGGCGCGGTTCCAGTTGGCGCGCAGCTTCCGCATGCTGAATCCCCGGGGCTCCGCCGCGTCTAGCATCCACATTGCCACCTCCCGCCGGAGCGGCGGCTCGGCGCGAGCCAGGTGAGCGACCGAGATGCGCGCCGCGGCCAGCCGAAGCGCCTCGTGGTTCACGGACGGGATCGGCCGCAGGTGGTGCATCGCCGGCAACACCGGCTGCCCGTACAAGTGCAGCACGTCGAGCGTCATCACGGACGTGGCGAAGCGGACGGCCAGCTCGACGTCGCCCATCCTTTTTGCGCCGGAGGGCAGCATCAAGATGAGCGGGTACGTGCCGCGGTACACGCGGCCGTTCTCCAGCGTGGACAGCCGTATCCGCACCTTCCCCATCGGCCGCGAACACGCCGCGTCTTTCCCCTCGTCCGGCGGAAGCGACTGCAGCGGGTCGTCGAAGACGCCGACGGTGAGCACGGTGCACGGGTCGTACACGGGCCACGTGTACTGCTCGTTCCAGGCCGGGTCGAAGCTGTCGGAGATGGTGCGCGTGCGCGCCCACTTGGGGCCGTACTTGGCCACGGCGTACGCGTCCGTGCACCCCTTGCCGTCGGCGGTGCGCATCGGTAGAAGGCCTTTGCACCCGACGATGCCGAGCTCCAGCACGCCGATTGGCGGGCGCCACAGCTGCCGCGCCGACGGCCGGAAGTCACTGCTCGCGTACGGCGGCTCGTCGGCAACGTGGTAGCCGCCGTCGAGGCACACGCGCACATGCAGCCGGCCGCCGTGCATGTGCATGGCCGCCCTCTTGCCCACTTTTCTCATGGCCTCGTCGGACGGGAGAAGGTCGAGCCACTTGGACGCCACCTTCCGGTCGTCGACCCGCCTCTCGATGGCTGCGAGCGAGATGCTGGCCGAGCCCACGGGAAAAGCTTCCTTGCCGTAGCGCACCTCGAGGGAGATGACGAAGCAGTCGTCGTCGATGAACGGCTCGGCGGCGACGAACACTAGGTCCTCGTTCCAGGCCGGCCCGCCGTTGCGGTTCACCGGCGTGGTGCGGGTCTTGAGGGACTGGAAGCCCAGGGTCCCGCGCACCGCGATGCCGGCGTCGCGGGGCGGCGCCGCCGTGAGCGTGTCCTGCGCCTCGATGACGGTCAGTCGCAGGAGCCAGAGCTTGGGCGAGACGTACACCTTGGCACGCGACGCGGCGGCAGCCGATAACGACGACGATGACGGGGAATCCGCCTTCCACGCCTCGGCGAAGGCCTCGTCGGCCTGCGTGCCGGCCCACGTGGCGACCATCAGGTCGGCACCGGCGAAGCGGCGCCCGCCTTCCAGCCTGTACCACTGAGTGGCGAGCGGCCCGTCGGGCGGGTCGCGCGCGTGCACGTCAGCGGTGTCGAAGCAGAGCCCGCCGAGGAAGCTGCGGTCGTCGGCGATGGACACATCGGCGTCGGGAGGGAGGTCCCACACAGAGACCTCGAGCGTGGGGCCTGGGGAGTCGATGGCCGGGTCGCGCGCGAAAGCGAATGTCTGGTCCCACTCGAAGAAGGCGCCGCGGCGCGCCTCCCGGGTGGACGCGTGGCGGCCGCCGCCGGCCACGCGCACGTGCGGGTGCGCTCCCGCCGGCAGGCCGCGCGCCCGCACAACCCTGACGAACAGGTACGGCATCTTGTCCACCAGGTCGTGCTTTGATCGCTCCATCGGCACATCCGGTGGCGGGGGCGCCGAACGCGGCGGCACCGGCACCTGCCTTGGCATTGGCGTCGGGATCGGCGGCGGTGGCGGTGGCGGGGTCTCTGACGCCGGTCCATCGGCCGCTGGCACCGCTTCGGAACTCATTACCGGCGCATCTTCCGTGGCCGGGGTCGGCGCTGCCGCATCACCCTCGGGCGGCTTCTCCCTGCTGGCTTCGTCGCCGGCTGGTGGCGCTCCTTGTGCTGTCTCTGGCACCTCTGCCTCGATCTGCACCGGCGGTGGGTCCGCATCCGCGCACACGGGTGAAGCATCAGGAGCCGGCGGCGGCGCGTCAATTTTGGGCGGCTCCGCATCAGCCGCAGGAGGATCAGCGGCAGGCGGGTTAGGCTCCGGCGCGAGGGGCTCGTCGAGGTAGTAGACCTTGAGGCCGATCTCGCCGCGCACCCAGCTCCAGAGGCTCTTCTTCTCGAGCGGGAAGTAGATGAGCGCCTCCTCGCCCTTGCGCACGAACTGGCGCGCGTCGAGGCGGACGCGGCCGAGGAAGATGTTGCGACGGGTAGGTGCCACCCGCACGTCGTGCAAAATGGCCACCTCGAGCGGCTCGCCGGCGACAGGGTCGATGCCGCCGGATCCGGGCCCCGGGAAGTTGAACTCGAGCGGCTCGTTCCATGCCGGGTTGAGGTCCCGCGGCACGGTGCGCGTCTTGCGGCGCTGGCCGTCGAAGTCGGCGCGCGCGTACGGGCTCGACGTGCCCGTCCCGTCCTTCGGCAGCAGGTTCCGCGCCTCCACCACCTCCACCACCAGCTTCCTCACCGTCTCCGCCATACAGCATACGATCGATGGAAGTCGCCTATGATTATTCTATCTTGTCCGGTCGCCGGTGAGCTCAGGAGACATTAGTGTGTTAGTGAGTCGGAGTGGAAGACTCTAAATAGAGGCTGAGATGAGAAACCATGAAGAGCATGGCGGCACGCGGTGAAATGATTGTTACTTTGTTTTCTTTAGGCACGAAGAGGAAAATGAAGATAGCGTTGTAGGGCGTGGAACGAAGGTGCTTCTCTTCGTGTGCAAGCATCTGCATGTATATATATCGAAAAGTGGAGCATAGTATTTATTGTAAATACATGAGCAAGTATTTTATGCCCTTGGAATCAAATATTGGTTTCGAGTCTTAGGGCTGATGCAAAGGAATTTCACATGAATTTAGAAGGATTTGGATCTGTAGAAATTTTTTCTCAGTTCGTTGTCTGACTCGTAGGATTAAAAAATTTGGGTGTGTCTAGGACATATCTAGATGTGACATAGTTATTGCACATCTAAATAACCAAATAAAACATAAAAATGAAAAAAAAGGAAAATAAAATACACACACGAATCTCCACGTAAGATCAATGATATAAGACTTAGATGTGTAATACTTATCTCACATCTAGATGTGTTTTAACAAAATCGTTTTTCTATATGATTCACTTGGACTATATATTGAAGAAAACTAATTCCATCCATTCAAACCTCGTGCAGAATATCTTTCTTTTTCCTATGCAACACTCCATCTAAATCCATGTAGTTTTCTATTCATGTAGTAGGATTCAAGAAGACGTGTCACTCAAATACTGCATTTTTTCTATTTCTACATTTTGAGAATCTCAGGAATCAAAAGATTATATTATGCAGTTTAAAAAGTTCATTCTAAATAAATCATGTATTACTTTTTTTTGTGGGAAAAAAACTTTTGATCCATTCATCAAATGTCAAGGCAGTACAAAAAATATTCAAAAATAACATAAATTACATCCAGCTTCGTTTACCACCTAGCGATGATTATAACACTGGAGCAAGCCAAAGGAACACACTACCGTCATCATCGTCCCTCCCTCACCGGACACTCACAAACCTCATTATAGTAGACAAGCGGAAACTCGTCGTGCTATAAGGCCCACAGGACCGACACCCTAAAATAGCACCCGTCGCCAATGAAGAGAACGAGTGTAGACACATGAGCACATAACGAATGTCCAAACGAAGGCCCGATCCAAGTGGATACATCGAAGACAAACGCTGACTGGATCCTACACATCCAATATGCGAACGACGATAGACACACCACTAAGGCTAGATGTGGAGAACCTTATTACATCTTCAGAAACACCCCGTCTTCTTAAGTAGAACACAAACCCTAACTAAATGAAAAAGAAAAAATCGAAGCCCTTTCTCTGACAAGGGTCGGATATACCGTGCTTCCATGACCCTAATCAGAAATTTCCAACATAAAATAAGTTACCTGGATCATGTGATTTGGTGCCGCCAAGTTCCCACAAATTGGCTTGTTGGTTGATTGTGTGTTCTTTTCTTTACTTTTCTAAACGATGGTTCATGTAATTCTATTTTCATGCGTTTTGGAAACCATCTTTTTTGTTGATGCGATCCAGAAAGGTCAAGAACTTCACAGGCACGCAACGAAATCAATACATCCAAGACGAGTCATTCAACCACAGAGCCCCCACCGAGGATCTGGAATCTACTAGGCAGAGATGCTTCACCACTGGCACTAGACCTCGTTTCATCTCCTAGGTGCACACTTTAATTAAAGTTCATAAAGTCCAGGAGGAGGCGGGGAGATAAGATTCCAACCCCCCTTCTTCGTTTATCTTTTTTACCATTCAGAATATTATTTTAGAAAAAAAGAAGATCCTTTCTCAGCGTGTGTGTGTGAAACGAGTAGGCGATACGTGGAATCGAATGCGTTGCTTTTGCATGTATGCAGTGCTCGCTCCTCTTTTTGCATGTGTTCAGATTTGGTTGAGGATGGCAAAGCAGTGAGTTGAGTCAGAAAAGGCGAAAAGGCAGAGGCCATCCACGCCGACCATTCCCTTTCTTTGTCCCCATCCTGCCGCCCACCATTGCCCCTCTCCTGCTATGCACATGATGGTCACTTCAACACCCGTCCCATTCCAGACCTTTCACATTCACCTCCTTGAGATTTTTTTTCTCGAGAGCATGTAAGTTGTGCCTTAGTTTTACGAAGACAGAGGGTTAAACACAAAAATACAGTCAAGCTCCCACCACGATCGGTGAGTAGCGAACATCCCTTCCAACTCAAACACACGCAAAACAACTCCAATGCTAAGAGCACCTCCAACATCCGCATTTCGTGCTCAATAAAAGTTTTAACTCGCATCACTATAGCATTTTTATTGCGCACGGACAAACATTGGTTTACCATGTGTCTAAAAACGCACGCCCAAACAACACGCAATGCAAATTGTGAAGCGAACGCAATCCGGCGTCCAAAATATGCTGCGCGCGATAGCGTTTTTGAGCGCGTGCCCAAAACTTTTCAGCACGCGCACTATTTTACGGCTTCTGTTGGAGCTGACCGACGCCCAAAAAACAAATATTTTAGCACGCGGAGCAATTTTTGAACGCCTGTTGGAGATGCTCTAAAGCGCCTGCCGAAACTGATCAATAAAGCCACGTCTCGACCAACGTTGTCACCTGCAGAAAGCAATAACTCCGAGCGAACTCCCCTTGTCGACACACCAACGACCTTAATTGTCGAAAAAAGTTGGCAGATGATTGGCGGGACTCGAACGGCCTCGAGAGAGTCATCACGTTGGACTCACCCGCGAGGCCGCGACGACGTACATGGCACATTTGATGAACAATTCAGAACAAGCAAGGACCTTCCAGCCATGTCTCCAAAATAACGCTCCCAACAGGACAACGTCAAGGATACTGCCATCGCCGGTCTGAATCTGAACCTAGGCATTCGCCCGGAGAGAACTAGACAAGTGAGACAGAGAGCAAGGTGTCGACACACCACAACGACGCCTTCAAGAAGGGGAAACAACGCCCATAGTCGTCGTCGCCGCTGTCACCGACCGAAGATGGGCATGACTTTCATCCGAAACATCGCACACGTGCATCCCTGCCACTGGAATGAGGCACACCATCCGTGTTTGTTCACTCCGTTCGAAACTTCTTGGTGATTTTTTTGAACCAAATAAGCAATATTGGGGCGAAGAACCACCGGAGAAGAGCCA
>CBMN010078370.1:0-10292 GCA_000582825.1 Hordeum pubiflorum | reverse complement strand
AACTCGCCGCCCACCAGCATGCGCCACCGCGGTCGCGACGCCACCCACGCCGCCTCACTGAGATCACCACCACGAGGCCAAGAGGACGAAGAGAGGAGCGTTGGGCGACGGGAGCAGCAGCACCGTAGCCGCGCCGGAGGGAACCACCTCCACCGCCGTCGTGCGGGAGGCCCGTGCCTCCGGCACCGTCGCAGTCGCCGTCCGGACGCAGCAGCAGGGCATACCAGGCGACCCCTAGCCCGGCCAGGCCCGAATCGGGCCCGCTAAGCCCCGCCGGCCACGCTGCAGCAGGGCGGCGCCAGCGCCGCCAACACCCCACTGCCGTTTGCCGCTCCCTCGTCTCCCGGAAGTCACGCCGCCGATCCGCCCCATCGTCGGCCCGCCCAGACCCAGATGGGGCCCAAAGGGCCCAGATCTGGGCCAAGCGGGCGCCGCCTGGCCGCGCCGTCGTGCCACCCTGCCGCCAACGGCGACGCCGCCGCCCAGCCGATCTCCCGCGCCGCACCAGGATACCCCGCCACCACGCCGGACCGTCGCCGCCTAGGAACACCCCCAGGCGCCGCTCCGCCCCGCGCCGGAGAGCAACCGAGAGGGGAATGGCCAGGGGCCGCCGCCGCCAGCGTTGCCTGGGCCAGGCCCGGCAGTGACGGCGGCGAGGAGGGAGGGCGGAGAGCAACCTAGATGTAATTTTTTACTCCCTCTGATCCAAATTAATCTGCGCAACCACTATACATTGTCTTCTATACATTGCACACATGCTGGGTCAATTAATTTGTATCGGAGGAAGTAATATCTTTGGAACAAAAATAACTTTTAGAGTTACTTGTGCATGGGCGTGCCACACATGACGGTCCTCGATCGAAAAATAAGAAGAGAGTTTACAATATATTATATTACTGACTAAGATTTGTAGTATAGTAGAAGGGTTGGGCGCGTTTTGTTGTGCAATTGATGTAGTTGGGTTCCTTAAAACATCACACTGTTTAAAAATATAAGGTGTATTTATTGTTTGAAAAGTCAAACATTTTAGGTTTGATCAAATTTGTAGAGAAATATGTCAAATCAATAATATTAAATCGGTAAGATTAGATTCATCATGAAATGGATTTCCATACTTTTTTTGTTTAATATTGTGATGTTGATATTTTTGCTCCGAACATGATCAAAGTTAAAGATTTTTGACTTTCCAAAAAACTAATACCCTTCATATTTGGAGTTGATCGAATATTTATTTTGACAGGTGAAGGGGATGATAGGGTGTGTTTTACTTTTATTTATAATATGATTATTTGGTGGACCTTTCGTGATGTGAGTCTGTGTTATCCGCTAATCAACCTATATTTATGCGGAAAAATTTCGGCGTTTATAGCTGCATGTACTATATTGTTATTATAATATCACATGATGACGCTTATTTTTTCTAGGTGGGGGGAGGGTGTGCGGGATTGATATATTTTTATATGCCGGTTGGTGCTGATTGATTTGAAAAACCGTTGGCCCGATCATAAACCAGATCCAAAATTAGATACCTCAATTGAATGAAAAAGCTTCAAAATTTGAAGGCATAGTGAATTAAAAGAATTGAATGGGAGAGCTTGATAAATTGTGGACCCTGTTAAAATTGGATGACCCAATTCTAAATTGAATACCTAAATTAATTGTGAGAGTTTAAAAATCCGAAAGCATAATGTATATTATAAAAAAATTGAATGAGAAAGCTTTCAGAAATTGTTGACCCGGTCAAAATCGGGTGACCCAATTCTTAATGAAGACCTCAATTGAGTGTGGACTCTTTAAAACTAGGAGGCATAGTGTTATAGAGGATGGGTGATTCAACGGTTGAAATAACATGAACCATGTTTAAGGCCAAGGGCCTAATAAATGTCCTAAAAAGAATTAAGTCATGTTGGGCCCAAGGGCATTACCAACCTAATGTGTTAATAGATCATAATTAATTTTAATTATAATTACACACATATTAATTAGGAAAACGCAATTTTCGGTTGGCTGCGTCCACGCGCGCACGCTCCCGACAATTCAGAGTACAACACGTAAGGAGGATGGGCCACATTTGGAAAGACGTGAAACTGCCTTATCCCTTTTTTTATTCACACGTTCCTTATCCTCTCCTACTGCAGCGCTTCGTCCCAATTAAATCCTTCTTCTACCTGGCCTACCCTTCTCCCATCAGCGGCAACACATAGTCGAGGCACACAAGCGACGCTGCCGTTGTCTTGCAGGACCGTCGCTGCCAATCCTTTCCCACCGTTTTTTGCTGCAACCCCCAACCACCGCTAAAACCGGCGAGCTCTTGTGTTGCTACCGGCTATGCCAGCTGCTGGAACCGGCAAAAAGAAAGTTTGCATCCGGCAACCGCTGCGGGACGGTTGCAGCAAAAAAAAAATGGTCGCCGCCGTCGCAGCTCTGCCATTATGGATGTAGCAAATTTCCTCACCGGTAGTAGCCAAAATAACCAACGGTTGCAGCAAAACAAAAAAAATGGTCGCCGCCGTCGTAGCTTCGCCACCCTGGATGTAGCAAATTTCCTCGTCGGTAGTAGCAAACCAGATGACGGTTGCAGCAAAAATGTCATCGTCGTCGTCGGGTCGCGGCTCCGTCGTGATGGATGTAGCAAAGTCGTTTGCCGGTTGAAGCTTTTTGCGCCGCTGGTTCCAGCTTTTTGCATTGCTGGTTCCAACATTGACAACAACAACGCAGTTGCAGCTCGCCGGCCGTCTATTGTAGCACCGTCCCCGTGCAGGCTGCAGCTTCACGACCACCGGACGGCTGCGAAGAGGGCGGACGGCTGCGACGAGGACGGTGGCCGGCGGGGACGAGGGCGGCCGGCTGCGACGTGGACGGCGGCGGCGGGGACGAGGGCGGACGGCTGCGACGAGGACGATGGCCGGCGGGACAAGGGCGGACGGCTGCGACAAGGACGGCGGCGACAAGGACGAGGGCGGCGGCCAGCGGCAACATGGGCGGCCGGCGAGCTGGCTGGCGTATGGGAGATCGCAGACGCCATGACTTTTTTTTTACCAGCGGAGCTGTTAGGGAAGAAGAAATCCTACAGTGTTATGGAACGTATCGTACGTCTACGGTGCGACCGACCGGCCGAATTGTTCGGCCGGCGCACCGGCGCAGATCAGTCGCCTATTAATTATATAGTAACAAAACGTCGAGGCGTGCGTGTTATTTGAACTTTTGTTAGTGGTCCATTCGCCTCCGCATGAGCTCTAATCCCTAGGTATATAGCCTGATAGCTAGTTGGACTCCGAGAGTAGTAGTTTGCTGTATGTAGCAAGATTTTCATCTGGAAGAAACTAAGGTATCAATCTGTGGAGGCAAGAGTATTATGTAGCATGTGCATAGATCGAGATCTATATGAATGTGTTGATCATATATAAGTGTAGGTCCAAATACTATTGACCAAGATACCATCTGCATCAAATAGCTACGTAGCATGTGCATAGATCGAGATTCATATGCACCATCTGGACTTTGAGTGTAAACACTGCTAGTTGCTTTAAGCAAGATGACATACTCTTATTTATGGGATACAATTGAGTGTAAACCTTTACCCTTTGTGGCAACAATTCAATACAAACCTTTTGCACAAAATATCACTGCAATAGATTACTTGCAAGATTGAACCCAACTAATGCACACCTCTCCAACTAAAAATTACCGATCTAAAATGGTCAAGAATAAACAAGCAGTCGGAGAGAAATATACATCTATAGTGCATTCATAGACCTGAACATAAAGGAATAAGTTATCACATGATCCAAACCACCGCTAAAGAATTCATCAGATTAACCATAATCATTTTGGACAACACATGTAGCTATTTTATTGAACATAAGTGAAGAGGTCACATCTTATCAACTACTATGAAACCCGTAATCTAGGGGTGGACTACTCACAACTCATCTCAGAGCACAAGGAACAATGATGAAGATGGAGATGAATTCCCCCTCGGGCAGAGTATCAGATGAGGGGTAAAACAAAGATCGCCTCGGAATACAAAGTGGTGGCAGCAGAAAAATGCTCGATAAACTGGGGTAGGGTTTTCTAGTATACAAAGACCACCGGGCACCGGAGCCACCTAACCTAGGGCCCGTGGTGCCCACCTGGTGTTAAGCCTTGGCTCCCAGATACTCTTCCGACACAAAAAACTTCCTCCTATTTGTTTTGATTTTTTGGGGACTTTTTAATGGTGATTTTATGAAATTCTAAAAAAACAAAAATAAATAAAAACTGACACTGAGCACTAAATTAATAGGTATTCACTCAAAATAGTTTTAGAACATTACAACTTAAATAATAATTGGTACAACACGTATAAAAATGTGACATACACCTATGACCCAATGACCGGTGGATCCAATTTGCAGGGAAACTATGGATGTCGCATTATGATTATTCTGTGCGATTTACCTCGGCAATCTCCAAATCCATATGTGGCATGGAGCCTACCAATATGTCGACTCTGCTAGAGTTGCTATAATCCTCCCATCTCCCATGGAATTTCGAATTTCTAGATAATTAGAAATCCCTTTTTTAATATATTTTCATGTAAATATATTCTAAAAGTTGGAACCTAAAGCTTCAAAAATTTGAAAGTTTCATTTTTTTTAATAATTAGAAACTTCAAAAAAATTAGGAATTTCTCGATAGTTCAAACTTCTACTCCCTCTGTTCCTAAATANNNNTCTTTTTAGAGATTTCACTATTGAACTACATACGGATGTGTATAGACATATTTCAGTGTGTAGATTTAGTCATTTTACTCTGTATGTAGTCCCCTGTTAGAATGTCTAAAAAGACTTGTATTTAGAAACAAAAGGAGTAGTTATTTTCAATGTTACAAAAAAAGAAAGTTTGATGAGGCGTTCACTTTCCAAAAGAAGGAAAATTCCACCTGGTACGAAAATGACCGATGTGTTTTGCGTGATAGGAAGGCAATAGCATTCACAATATAGTACCCCCTTTGTGCTCGAAAAGAAAACCTATACATTTTGTTTCAAGACAGAAAAATGTAAAATTTGACTTAGTTTGTTGATTTTTTTACCAACAACTACAGTACGAAATTAGTATCATTATAAATACTATAAAATATACTTTCAAAATTATGTAATTTGGAGTTGTAGATGTTGATCTTTTCCATATGTTAAACTTTACATTGCTTGACTTCAGACCAAATTTATAGACCGAGCCCGTAGGGTGTATACACGAGTGTCCATGCATCCAGCGGAAATCAACGACATTAGCAAATCACACTGTCACGTCAGATTTCATGTAGATTTCGATAAATATATCTGATCCATCCTATCCACCTTATCCAAAGCAAAAATATAATATATTTTATATGCAACATTGGACGCTGATTTGGCCAAATCAGACGTGCGTGCGGTAGTTGGTTTGGTGCGCTCGAATGCAAGTGGCATGGTGCTTTCCATCATGGCGTCCCGCTTTTGGGGGAAAAGCATCCACAATCAAAAGCAAACTACACAGACAAAAGCCAACCCGCAATCCCTAATCTTTTGCGCTTTAGCCAAACCAGCTCCTTTGCCTTTTCCCCCCTCCCGTTGCCGTAGGCTGTTTAGCTTATCTACGTAGTAGTAGTATTACTCCAGTTGTAGCGGGCTATGGCAGCCACCGATACTAGAAAGACGATCCGACGGGGAAGATGACGCTCTCTACTACTCTGTCTCTCGTCACGGTTTTGGGTAGTGGTGTTCAGGATGGAAGTTTTTTTTTAAGTTTTTGGCTTGCGGCAGAAGATTGAAGCTTTGACATAGTACTGTCAAATTTGCGCTTCATGTACGTCTCCATTGTGTGTGACTTGTTTGATTACTTATTTCATACACCAAGTGTTGTGATCTTCTTTTTCATGTAATAACTGGAAAACAACATTTTACAGTAATTTCATATATTAAACCAAGGAATCATTAGTTGCAAAAAGAAAAAGAAAATAGATAAAAAGGAAAAGCAAGACTAGGGAAACTCAGCCAACTCTTTGTTTTGGGAACATCATAGTAAAATCCTTGTTAACTGAAATCAGGTATTACTATCAATCCAGTCTTGAAGAATGGTGAGGTTGTTTAATATGATAGCTCATGATCTTGAGGTCCTGCTTTAACAACGTTTCCAGCACAAAATTTCTGGACTTGTTCAAATTTTGTTATTCCTAACCATCCATATATGCCGACATCTCATAATTATAATGTTGTCAACTATGACAACTAAGAACTTTAATTTGGCGACAGTGATCTACTTTGAGGATTTTGCCTTTCCAGAAAGTGTGCATGGATGAGAGCAAAGGTACATAGAGCAACAATGAGTTTCTGCTTATTGACAAAATTATTTTGTCTGCACTAGCTTTCATGGACAAGTCCAGTCGTAAAATTAGTTTTTTACATTAACGTGGAATTGGGTACCAGTGACTGGCACACAAGTCCTATCAGTGACGGACACGACACTCGCCACTGGAAACATGTTACTGTGGGCTGGGCGCTTGTAACTCGTATCCCTCGACACTTGTAGAATATCGTACCAGTGGCGAGTTGAACCACTCGCCACCGCCTCGTAGCGTGACCCAGGTCAAAAGAATACACTGCAGCGGCAACATTTTGCACATTCCATTAGGGAATTTTTACGGTGCATCGTAATATATAAGAGGGGTGTACTATATGACCGATCCAACAGATGAAACTAATTGGGCCTTATTAGAGCCCAAGGATATTTTGGACCTAGAAAAATATTTAAATTTAATAGGCCCAATTCGGTCCAGAATTCGCTCCATGGATATTATGGTCCTAAAATATGAATTAACTTAATTGCATTTACACAACAGTTAATTATAATTAAACAACATCGTGCCTTGTCATTTGAATTTGGGTTAGAGTGGTTCCTCATCTCACTACGAGTCCTAGTCTGTGGCGAACACATTGCCGCCACACCCGATCGCCGTCGTGTGCATGCGCCGTGACACTCCCTCCTCCTCCTCCTCCCTCCCACACACCATTATCCCCCTCCCCCTACCTCAACACCCCTCGGGCTAGGCAGCGCCAGATCTTTCGAGGAGCCGCCTAATCCCCTCCTTTCGCGACACGATGCCCCTTTCCCCGACTCGACACCAGATCATCCTCATCTCTGTACATCAACTTTATCACGCCGGGTCTTCGCATCGACCTCTAAGATGTAAGTGCCTAGCCATCTGTACTCTTGTCCAGTCCTTTCTGCATAGTACCGATAGGGTTAGATTCGATTAGGGTTTAGATTATTGTGATATGAGAAAGGGGTGACTAGATTTCGATTGAAGGGAAGTGTAATTATGATTTAGTGAGGACATATTTTGGATTTAGTTAGGGATATGTGGTATGAGAAAGTTGTCAGTATTTTTGGATTCAATGAAAGTGTGGATTGGATTTAGTTATGACATATTTTGGATTGAGTTAGGAGATATTTTGGATCTAGTTTGGAGTTATTTTGGATTTAGTTAGGATATATTTTGCATTGAGTTCGGAGTTATTTTGGAATTAGTTAGGAGACATTTTGGATTGTGTTTGGAGTTATTTTAGATTTAGTTAAGAGATGTTTGATCTATGAGGTTGGATTTATCAGGGCTTGATTAGTCACAACATTTGAAGGATTTGTGGACGATTGGAGTGATGAATTTAAACAAACCTGCATATATGAAGAATTATGTGATATCCTTACATCAAAGATAGAAGCAATCAAATGTTTAGTTACAGCAAGTAGAAGCTATCAAATGTTTTTGGATTTAGTTAGGAGATATTTGATCTATGAGGATGTACTTACTTAGAGCTTTTCAAGGACTGAGTTAGGTACATGAATCCAAATCAAAAAATAATTTAAATTATTTTAGCAAAGTAGTGCATAATAATTATGTATGATATCCATCTGTAACATGGTCTATGTGTTTTTGTTGGCAGCATAACGACATGGATGATGAAGGCAATGATGGCGAAAACAAGGTGATAAAGGCAAGGATGACAAGGACATGCGTGATAGAGACAAGGAAGGCAAAGAAATCGATGATAAGGACAAGGAGTATGTAGGCATGGAAAACAAAGGGATGGATGGTAAAGGAATGTATGATGTAGGCAAGGATGGCATAGACATGGATGCTAAAGACATGAACGATATAGGCATGGACGACAAGGAATGGATGGCAAAGGCATGAGTGGTATAGACCTGAATGAGTATATGGAATACGTAGACATCATGAAGAAGACATTCTCGAGTGACGAGGAAGCCTACATGTTCTATGTAGGCTATGCGAGAAGCAAAGGTTTTTGTGTTAGAAAGGATGATCTGAAGTATAGGGGTTCGAAACAATATGCATACCGATGGACGTACAAGTGTTGCAAACAAGGATTGCGGGCCCATAAGAACTTTAACGAAGCTGACACAAAAAGAACACCGAGGGGTCTTTCTCAGTGTGGGTGTCCCGCTCTTTTTTAGGTTAAGCTACAAGATATCAATGGTCTCTGGTTTGTCAAGAATTTTGTGGACAAGCATAACAATCTGTTTGTTCCTTCTGACCTGACTCCCTATTTATCGGCTCATCGTAGAATGACTGACGCGCAAAAGGCGGATGCCATCGAGTATGCTGTCGGTGGACTTCGAATACATTAGATTATGAACGTAATTGAGAAGAATGTCGGAGGTCCTAACATGCTTGGATTTATAGATCGGGACCTATATAACCATGTATCAATTCAGAAGAAGCGCAATATAGAAGACAATGATGCTATATATTTGCTCACATATATGATAGCATAGAAAAAAGTAAACCCAGAATTCTTTTACAAATATACAACAGACCACAAAAGCCATTTGAGGAACATATTCTAGGTTGATTCATAATATCGGATTGACTATGTTTCCTTTGGTGGTGTTGTCGTGTTCGACAGTACATATCGGTCTAACAAGTACAGGCTTCCGTTTGTCCCATTTGTTGGTCTGAACCATCACCGCAACACTTTTATGTTTGGGGTTGGTCTAGTGTCGGACGAGACAGTTGGATCATACCAGTGGCTTCTTCAGGTATTTTTGGAGGCAATGTCCCATAAGCAACCCACTTCAGCAATCATCGATGGTGATGGTTCGACGGCCAAAGCAATAGCTACTGTCTGGACGAACACAGATCATCATCTGTGCACGTGGCATACCGAGGAGAATATGGTGATGCATCTCCGGAAGAAAAAGCTTGAGGAATTTCAGATTTCATTTACCGCCGTTGGGATGTTGATAAGTTTGAGAGACAATGGGAGGCTTTTAAGGTTCGGCTCAAAATTAAACTAACCGGGTAGAGGTCGTCATGGGTTAACAGGATGTATGAGCTTAGACACAAGTGGGTTGCGGTGTACACAAAGGTAGATATTTACTAGGGATGATGAGTAATTAGAGGAGTGACTCTCTCAACTAAGGCTTCATGTCCATGTGAGGAAGAGGCAACTTGTTGATTTGTTGCAGCATGTTGAGCACTCTGTCTCGATTATGCATAAGAATGAAGCCACATTAGACGTAGTAGCATCACATACAAGTCCCTTCACTAAGCTGATTGCACACCCTTTGGAGATTGTTGCCTCTTATATTTATACCCCTATGATGTTTTCAAGGGTAAAGCGTCAGATTGTCGAAGGAACAAATTGGCAGGTCATAGACTGGGTGCGGTGTGATTGTTTGGTAAAGTATGGAGTTTTGCGCAAAGTCCCATATGATAAGTCCATATGCTAAGGATTATAGATAATTGCAAGGTAAGGATTGTAAGGACTTGGATCCTAAGGTTCCTACAAACTTAAAAGGTAAGGATGGTAAGGACTTGGATGCAGAAAACTTGGATGGTAAGGATCCCAATGACTTGGAAGGTAAGGATGGCAAAGACTTGGATGCACAAAGCTTGGATGGTAAGGATCCCAATGACTTGGAAGGTAAATATGGTAAGGAGTTTGCCGCAAAAAAAGTCGGATGCACAAGGTGATGCTAAGTTTGTCGATGTTAGATATCACGTGACTTGTCTATTTAAAGGAGCACGACTAGATGATGCAGCTTGTAAATGTAGAAAGATGGAAAGTGAGGATTACCCATGAGCCCATATATTTTGCGTTCTGGATCAACTTGGTGTATGCACATTTTCAGCAATTCTTGTGAATAAAAGATGGACAATGTGTCGGGGCGAATCTTGCCAGGGCGAATCCTGCTGGGGCTCCGCAAGCCATCCCGGCAAGATCTTGTCGGGATCCCCAGCCTTTGGTCTT
>CBMN010078369.1:0-10702 GCA_000582825.1 Hordeum pubiflorum | reverse complement strand
GAGTTCCGTGGTGTGGGTACAGTGTACTAACCTCTGCAGAGTGTACAATCTATCGATAGACGCGTCCTCGATCATGCACACAGTTCGTAGTAGGTCACACTATGGGTTAACAGTAATATTAACTTGAATAATAAACAACCCCGATTGCATGAGGAAAGAAGTTGGTTGATCTTTATGTGTCCACAAGATGATCACGATGGTATTATTGATGATGGTTGATCATGATGTGATCGTGTGATGATGACGGTGGTAAGTAAGTTGGTTATCTATGGTGGTTACGAAGTAACCTCCAAGCAGAGTAAGTTGGTCCATGAGACCTTAAACATCCACCCCTTCTCATGCAAGTATCATCATGTTCATATCATGCCATGTTCACTCTCATGTTGTACTAGTAGTATCATGCTCATCATTAATTAACCTGTAAATGCCATGTTATTGTTTGTCTTGATTTCTTTGGTTGCTGTGAGCTTGCGTGTACATTCAAAGTACTCACCTGGCGTGTCATGCGAGATTGCAGGTGATGCCGTGATTGATTGCTTGTCAAGGATCCCGAGTTTGCGCTCTAGGACGTGTCCCAGCCAGAGTCCCTGCGGAGTGGAGTCCATCACCATCATTGTTGTTCCACTGCTAGAAGTCAATCCGCGGCTAGCATATAACTACCTTAGCAGGCGTAGTGTTGCAATGCCGATGTAATCCTTTGTAATACCCGAACCTTTGTACCTCGAGTATTTGTAATAAAGAGCTGATTTGTTCTATGCTAAGCAGTGCCGTATTCCAGAAGACTTGTTCTTTGGGCAGGAATACACGGTGTTCTATTTATTCTAAGCCGGGGGTGCCACAACGCTTGGTATCAGAGCAGGTCTGGGTGTAGGACGCCCTAGTCAGCGCGAGCATTATAAACTGGTAGTATAGAGTCTTGTTGGTTTGCTGCATTTGATTGTTGCATTTGTTTGTCACATAGCATGCATGTAAACATATTATCTTCTCGCTAACGGTTGATCTTGTGAGTGTAGGTGGCATCAGTTTCGATCCACTACCTACACCCTCCAGTTTTGCATACCTGCTCTTTGGTGTTAGCTGTCATCTCTATCCCACTGGAGTGATGCCGAGGTACCTAGTGGTGTCGATCACTGGCAGGATTTAAGCACATGTATCATGCCAATGTATTTTATTCACCACACCTATCGTTTTGGTGGACATGTTTCTGCCACAAACCTTGCCATCTGACTCGCCGCTTTTGGCAATCCTTACTGTTCTTTGTTACCAGAAATGGGCAATGCCAGTAGACCCTACTTTCCGCCACTATCCTTCCATATCACTCATTCCCTGGACGAGTGCGGTTTCATTCTGTCCGCTACATAATCACCAAGTCCGTCCTCACCTCCGTGCCTATCCAGATGCAACCGGTGTAAGCCAACACTTTGTGTAGCTTTGTTTATACCTATCGCTCCACGCGTGGATTCATCTTCGTGCACACCGCCGCAACATATTAGATTGTAGTACCAGAGTTCTCGTGAGATTTATGTACTTAAGTAGGCATGCATATTGTTGTGTATAGCAGTAAAATGTGATGTTGTTTGTATGTAATCTTAATGCCTTGTGTGCTTTTGTTTTAGTCGTTTCTTTTGCTTCTTTCTTTGGGCCTTTGGTGTCACCTTATTTCCCCTTATGAAAGTAGCTCATCATCCAACACCGGACTTGAAGAATCGGTGAGATGTTCAATTATCTGGAAGCTTAGCTAAACAATGTGGAATTATCAGCTGACTGCATTATTTTGAGAATATCTGGTCTAACTCAAATGACATCTTTGACTGATTATCAACATCAAGTTTACATCAGTGGTGCAATCTTCACAGCCGTAATGATGAACTCATCCAGAAGACAAGCTGAGAGGAAGATCAATAGTATATTTTCAGCCAAAGGTATGGTTCATATACAAGGTTGGTTCCGCCTTTGAGTAAAAATTGCAACAGGTTATACCCGAAAGCAAGAAAGAATGTGCCACGCATTCAGTATTCAGTAAGAAGGATAGTCCGAATAATTATTTTCATATAAGTAATAAACATCAGAAATATCAAGGGTATATATATGGAATTAAGTTAGCATATAACAGTGAGAAGCTTTTGGGGTAAGCAACCTAGTCTTCCTTCGCACGCTACCAGAGAAGCTTACGATGCAAGGATCCTCAATCTTCCGCGGTACCATATGTGGACTGCTTCTAGTGTAAGATACTCCATCTTCTTCAGCAGGCTACCGCAAAAAGCTTCCACCATAAGGCACCGAATCTTCCTTAGTAAGAAACCAGAGGAGAAGCTTCTGTAGTACAATAACCAGTCTTCTTCAGCAAGATGCATCAACAAAAGCTTCGAGCATAAGCTATCCAGTCTTCCTCAGCACGATACTCTCGATAGCTTCCAGCACAAGCTATATGATCTTCGCCAGTAAGGAACTGCATATAGTAGGCAGCATTGGTACAAGATATTATACAGTCAGTTGGTAGTGCATCTGAGGAATTAGTACCACAACAGTTTGGTCGAAAGCAAGAATCATTCAAGACACAAGTCTGCCTCAGGAATCAAATACTCAGCTACACATACTTACATATATTATGAGCATGCACCCTGGTCATGCAAGTTACTCTTATGATGACGCAAGCCCGGTGAGAATCCGACAACCATGTGAGTTCTCAAAGCCAGTTATACATCTCAGTATGATGCAAGGACTAACAAGCTATGAAGAAAGGCCACATTGGGACACCAAACTTGGCAGTAGTTATCAAGGCCAGCTTCCTCATACCCGACAAGGCGATATCATTGACCCTTGTCACCACCTTGTATGATTGCCAACAACAGCGAGCCTCAGACAAGTACATCTTAGCCTAGTATATTTGCAATGACCCGAGTCATGAACAAGGCTAAGTTATGATTGCCAGAATATTGCATCTGATAACACCTATGGCCACCTCAAGAATTATGGATATATATATGGCCAAGAACTATCGGGAAATGATTCGGGAAAAGAGAACAATAATGAAGGACAGGATCGACAACGAGAGTGCGATAATTGTTGCATGAACAACATGGTACGGGCATCCAAGACAGTCCGATTCCGTATCCATCACCATGATTATATACCCAAGGGGTCTACTCTATATTTTAAAGACCTCACATCAAGCCGCTCAGCCGACTGTATATACTTGGAATTCTTTGTATCAAATATTCGAGTTTGTCATGTCAGCACAAAGGTCAGTTTCGTAGTTTGACTCCAGCAACCATGTAAAAGCATCGCATGACCTATGGATATACCGACAGAATGAGTAATCGAAATGCAGAACAGCAGTTTTGGACCATGTGTCCTCATATCTGGTACCCAATGAAATGATAGTCTACCGTGAAGAAGATTCTTCCGTTAGTACCACCGTCAGTCAAGTTTCTAGAAGCTATTGCTATACGATATTACTCTTTTATTCTAGTCACGACGAGCAACAATCGAATCATTGGTATGAATTTGATACTCGGGACAATGGAGCCAGCCAAATGACTCAGAAATCCCTGCAAGTAGCCAGATTCCACCAAGAAAATGATTATGATTCTCAGCACTATTTTGACCGAAGGACATGCATCTATTTGAGTGACCCAATGCAAGAATTAAAATGTTTCATGTTCATCGAGGAAAATTTGTTGACAACTCCATGGAATATTATCAGTGCTAGATATAAGAATTACCCGACAACTGGAAATCACTCCCGAACTTGTGGGAAAGATGACACAGTCTAGTCATAATAATATGTCAGCTATGTATCGGAGCCAACATAAGGATGAACATATTAGGTAAGACCAGTCTGGATGTAGATGCGGTGAAGCAAACCACCCCAAAGCAAGATAGTCAGGTCATATGAAATTATGTGGGAATAATTTATAAAGGAAAAGGATACCCAAGTTGGAACTGATTTTCTTAAGTCAGAATATTCATACTTGTGCCCCGAGCAACCAAATCTCGAAGACGAGATTTTTTGTAAGGGGGGTAGGTTTGTGACACCCCATTTTTGGACCCTTCTTTTTCATTTGGATTTCTTTGAATTTTATTTGGAATTTCTTTTCTATGGCTCTGTGGTCCTAAAACCTGGGAAGGTCATCTCTTCATACTCTCCCAAGTGACTTGTCACTTTCAAATCTTTCCCAATGTCATCCCATTTCCATCTTAGACCAACTCCAAATTCCTTTTTTCTTGGGAATATTCCTTTTNCTATTAAAGGAATAATCCTTTTGCCCTAGGTTGTGAAGCAACATATATTTCTGTCTTGCCATAAATTCTCATAATCTCATAAATTCTTTGGATCATATCTTCCACAAATATGTCAAAACTTTTCCTTGCCCAGTTCAAAAATAATTCAGGAATATTCATTTTTCCATTCTGTCTAGAATGGCACTTTGTGAAGAAAGTGCCAATTATCTTTTATTGATTCCCCTCAATTTTTTTGAGCACTCTTTGATATACAAATAATTTGCTCATGACAAATTTCAGCTCCATTTTCCTAGTTAATATTCCTCAAAAAATTTCACGAAGTTTTTGTCCAGTGGGAAGCTTTGTGAAGGAAGTACCAGTTAGGGGTATCCAAATGGGCAAATTTTTTGCCAGCACCTCCTTATGTGCAAATCACGTCTCTCCACTAAATGTGAGCTCCATCCAACAATATATGTGAGCCCAACATCAAATCTTTGCTTCCGGTAATATCTTCAGTTGGTCAAGCAACTAAATTTTATATTGCTCCATAACTTTTCTCCACCAAATTTGAGCTCATTCTATGTGGCCAATTTATCTCAATTATTTTCCCAAGATTCTGTCCAGAAAAGAGCATTGTGAAGGAAGTACCATTTTTATTTATCTAAATGGTATGAAATTTTCACAAGGTTCTATCCAAATTATCATGTTCTACCAAGTTTCATCTCAATCCAATCATCTATGTGAGTGCAGCTTCAACATTTGTCTGTCCAGTGGAGCAGTTTGTGAAGCAAGTGCCACCTAGACCCCTCTTCTTGAGCTGATATTTTGCCAAGTTGATCACCTTAGTATGTGTTAAACCCCAACCTAAGATTAACATCCATTCCCATGGATCTCCCCCAGTTCTTATCAAACACCTTGTTGTTGATGTAGGGTGGAGCTTGGTTTAGTTTCTTCTGGTGCCTCCTCTGTGGTATTCTTCTTCCTAGCAGCTAGTGGGGGAGTGACCAACTGGCCAGACACATTTAGGCCGTCCAGAGCGTGTGGCAACTCCACGGACACACGGTGACCACACGGCTGGCATGGCAAATATCGCGCTCGGGCAGTTGGGGCCCCCTAACGCATGCATTCCTCGAGCCCCCGAGACCTAGCCATGTCCAGCAGCTCCCCCATGGCCACTCCTTCACCCTGGACCGCTCTCCCCCTCCTCTCTCTTGCCCGACGCATCATGGCGACCGCGTCCGGGAGCAGGCCGCGTCTGCTCCACTAATGGCGTTGTCTCCACGCCCTCTAGAGCCTTCCCCATGACTATTTGAGTGTGCCCTCGAGCTTTCCCGATGACCACCGCCCCCTCAGCCCTCTCCAACGAGCTCCGGAGACCCTCCTCACCCACAACCGCCTTGGACGCCGTTTGGCTCCGCTCAAATTAGCACACTGCTAAGCCCCTCCCTCCTTCTCTTCATCACAAGAGGATCCCTCGTAGTCCGGCGAGCCTCCCCACCTCCTTTCTTCATCGCCAGGCTACCGGTAGCCTCGTCCCCAAGTCCGATCGAGCTCCATGTCCATCGGCGCCCTCGCCTTCGTCACCCTGGTCCTCTTCGGTGGCTGCTTCTAGACCAGGTGGATGCACCACTCCGGGCTGAGTTCGCCCATGGGCGGAGCGCTGCGGGATACGGCCGGAGGCGCCTGCAACCGCCGCCAGAGCCTGCCCCTGCCATCCAGCACGGTCGGTAGCACAATGCTCCTCCGCAACTCCTACTGGGCCTGCTTGATGCGGCACTCCACGGCGATCACTCCGATGGGTCTAGCTCCACCGAAGGTAATCGGAGCCGCCGGGGCCAGCGCTTGCAGCGCCGCAGCCTCGCCCCTCCTCTATCCCGCGGGGAACCGATGGAAGGAAGAAGATAGTGCTAGCAGGCTCCACATCCCTGCGGACCCCATCCGACAGCCGCACAAGCGTTGACTCGGACCCGCTGACGTGGCTAAGTGGAGGCGCATTTTGGCGAACTACTTATTCGTTTATTGAAAGCGTACTCTCGTGCATCTTCTGTTGAAAATACGCTTTCACTACAGCGAAGACGTATTTCTAAAAATGCGCTTCCTTTTTTCAGCCGCCGGTGCCGAAACCCTTAAGTTGCGGACGTTCGTCAGTTAAGCGTAGAAATGAATATATTTTCTTTGATTTCTGCCTAACAAACGAACGGTCATTTCTCCTCGACCGTAACTCCGAATCAGGTGATTCAAAAGCCCACATTCTCTATTCGTCGAGCCCGTTTTGATTCAGCCCCTTCGAGAGAGAAACGTTCCAGCAAATTCTTTCCGCAAGTTCATCGCACTTCTCCCTAATGATCCCTTCATATCCAGGCAAGCCACGACAACCACTTGCATGATAGCATAGCAGTAGCCATGGTTTCCACTTGAATAGATAATCATTGGTTGTTCGTTTAATTATCTGTTAATATTTTGATTATGCTTGTGAATCCATGTGCATGCTTATGCCATGTTCTTTTGCATCTATGATTATTTGTCATTGGTATCAACATTATTATCTATTCTTGTAATTGTCCCTGCTGCTAGTGATAATCATGATATTCTCATATGCATTATTATTTGTATGTTATGCAAATACTTGTCATATGGATGACCATCACTATGCCCTGCTCATTTGCATCTCGTAGAATAAATGATGTATCATTGTTGATGTCATGATTCATGTGCTAGATGTTCATGTTGTCCATCCATATTCATGTTGATATCATGCTCATATGCATTGTTATTTCATCATGTTATTATGACCCAGCTCATTACTATTCAAGTTAAACCTCACATTAATCGAACTTGAACAAATCGGTTGGCTAAGTCATGGTGCCACCGAATCGAGCTCACCAGTGCAACCACACGTGCCTGAATGGGGGGCCCTAATGTGGCATGTTGTCATGCCTCTCGCCGGTGCCTCCAACTAGGGAAGGTTATGTGCGTGCGCTAACCTAATCAGGTAGGCAGCCATAACCTTGTGTACCCGTAGTTGTATGGTACCGATGTCCCCGTCTGGGACGAGTTTGTTTTGCCACGAAGGTGGCAGCCATAAAGGTGACGAATGTCACGAGTTGACACTGGGGTCACCCATGACATAGACCAAAGGGGAGTTTGTCGGAGTGGCCTAGAGAGTGTCTTGCAATAGATTGGTTTTGTTGGAATGTCGTTGGTCCACCCGAATGGGAGCACGAGGCCATGTGTTCTGTTGTGTGGGTAAAGCATACTAACCTCTGCAGAGTGCATAGTCTATCGATAGCCACATCGTCGGTCATGGACATAGTTCATAGTAGGGCACACTATGGGTCAACAGTAATATTAACTTGAATAATAAACAACCCCGGTTCCACGAGGAAAGAAGTTGGTTAATCTTTATGTGGTCACGAGATGATCATGATGGTATTGTTGATGATGGTTGATCATGATATGATCATGTGATGATCACGGTGGTAAGTAAGATGGTTATCTATGGTGGTTACGAAGTAATTTCTAAGCAGACTAAGTTGGTCAGTGAGACCTTAAACATCGACCCCCCTTCTCATGATAGCATCCTCATGTTCATATCATGACATGCTCACTCTCATGTTGTACTAGAAGTATCATGCTCTTCCTTAATTAACCTGTAAATGCCATGGTATTGTTTGTCTTGATTGCTTTGGTTGTTGTGAGCTTGCGAGTACACTCAAAGTACTCACCCGGCGTGTCATGCCAGATTGCAGGTGATCCCGTGATTGATTGCTTGTCGAGGATCCCGAGTTTGCGCTCTAGGACATGTCCCAGCCAGAGTCCCTGCAGAGTGGAGTCCATCACCGTCGTTGTTGTTCCGCTGCTATACGGGTTGTTCCGCTGCTAGCATAGAGCTACCTTAGCAGGCGTAGTGTCGCTGAGCCGATGTAATCCTTTGTAATACCCAAACCCTTGTACCTCAAATATTTGTAATAAAGAGCTGATTTGTTCTATGCTAAGCAGTGCCGTATTCCAGAAGACTTGATCTTTGGGCTGGAATACGGGGTGTTCCGGTTCCTCTGAGCCGGGGTGCCACAATTTGCTGTTTACGGCCGCTTGGAAAATGTACGTTAAGGCACCATCGCATGCGCACGTTTGGCCGTAGATGGGATTTTCCATGAGACCAGAGCTACTGTGATGGAGCAGGAGCAGAGGAATGGCCGGGCCTATGAAGTGTTCAAGGACATGGTCTTCGCCGACCCGAATCTGGATCCTTCCTTCCAAGAGAGGATGTTGCATGAGTGCAGAAAATATTTCAACATCGTCACACCAACAGGCCAGCCCCGCAATAATGCCGATGAGTTGTTGTGTATTTTGCTATTTTCCGCACCTTGTTGATATGTAATGTTGCTATTATGTTGTTTAGTTGATTATGTAGGAGTACGGCCGATAATTTGTGCAATCATTTCTGAATCAGGTGCTTATTAGTAGAAATCGTCTTTGTTACTATCGGTCTGTGTTATTTTCAGTCTTCTCACACAATTCAGATTATTGACCTGTTTGCGGGTAGCACACACATCTTGTTACTATGAATCGTTTGTGTTACTTTTTCTCATTGCAAACAGTTAGTCTGAGTGACCTGTATGCCATATGTCACACACATAATGATCTATGTAACCGTTTGTGTTATTTTGGCTCATCGCAAACAGTTCACACGAGTGACCTACATGCTGTCTATCGCACACATCTTGATCAGGGTAACCGTTTGTGTTAATTTTTCTCAATGCAAACACTTCATCCGAGTGACCTGTATGCCGTATATCGCACATGCACCTATTATCTGAACCATGCTTGATGGGCCACCCATCACACACAGTTCGCGTTATTGGCGATGAAGCTAGAACTATAACATTTGTGATTCATACATCGCACGCAGTTTTGTCGAAGGGTCTCCGGCATGGTTTTGTCATGACAGATGTCCTCGTGAGAGAACTAAGTTGTGAGGCCATCGCTACTAGGTGATCGCTTGAACGGGGTTGATAGGAAACGAGAGACACAAGTTTACCCAGGTTTGGCCCCTCACAAAGGAGGTAAAATCCTACATCCTGCTTGATTTCTATTGATGATGATGATCTCGATTAGAAGGTATTGCTCTTGGTACCAAGCTCTCTAGGTTTTGTAACTTGTCCTTTTGGTGACCTAGGGGCTCCCTTTATATAATAGGTTGGGTCCCTGGTATACAATAGATTTCGGGTTCTGCCTGTAATAGGAGTCCTACTCTAAGTCTTGTAGGTCATTTTTGTCTTCCAAGTTACGAGGTATCCATCTTGTGCATGGTTTACTGAGCCGGAAATACCAAGCCGGCTCTTCCCTTTCGAACCGATCAACCCTGACCGGGTCTTCTCTCCGAGCCTGGTCTACCCAGGCCGGGTATTCTCTCCAGGCCGAGTCTACCGAGGATGGGTGTTGCTTCCCTTACCGGATTCCTTCTAGGGTCCATCCCATAAAGAGCCGACCTGTTTAATGCCGTGTATGACCCGGTTATGGTCCCTTTGGTCCTGCCGGGTTATGTCACAGCCCTAGAATATTGCTTGTAAATAGTTGCATTGGCATTCATGGCATCATGTTTAATTTTCCTTGGAATGGAAATGGGGAGGGAAGAAACCTTAGCACCCCTTTGAAAATACTAGGTTCACATTAAACAACATTTTCAATGAACCCAAAATGGACTTTAGAAAAGTCCATGATTTTTGAAAAAGGTGAAAACCTCTGCCAAAAGTGATGTGCACATTTTTCAAACATTATGTATTTTTGAATTAATGAATACCCTATTTGAATTGGAGCATTTACATCCTATATATGTTTTAAATGCTCCAACAATTCTGAAAATAATTGAGGGCCTTTGGCATAATCCAATTTGAGTCCATAATTATTTTGAGGAGTTTCAAAAATGGTTTGGTATTTTAAATCAAATCAAAACAAATGAAGAAATTAGAAAACAGAAACATAAATAGAAACAAAAAAGAGAGAAACCTTACCTGACCCAGGAGAGAAGCCAGCCCAGCCTACCGGGGCAGGGGGTCTTCTTCTTCCTCCTGCCAGGAGGACGAGCGTGTGGCCGGCGCGCGCACGCTCCAGGTGACACCTCCTGGCTGCCTGCTTCCACGTTGATGCCGTGGATAGCTACCCCGGAGCCGTCTGGATCGTCCCCTCGTCTACGTTCCTCCCCCTCGTCTATCTCTCGCGCCCCCATCACCATGGCCGAGCACCACCCTCGCCGTCGTCGTCGGTCGACGCAGCCACTGGCCACCCACGCCTCGCCGACATGTCCACTGGGTCCGCCTCGACACAATGCCTCACCAAGACAAAGCAACGGTCCCTGTAGTGTACCCCAATGTCGGGACCCCGATCCTAAGCCATAAGAATCTAGCATGTAACACTTCACATTACTTTGCGGCTTCACGCATGGTTATCTCCATGGCTGCCACCTTACCTGGGCCGG
>CBMN010078359.1:0-11869 GCA_000582825.1 Hordeum pubiflorum | reverse complement strand
TTCGTTTGATATGGATTTTCCGCGAAACAAAAAACATGCAAAAAACAGGAAGTGGCACTGGGCACTGGATCAATACGTTAGTCACAAAATTAATATAAAATATTTTCAAAAGTATATGAAAATTGTAGAATATTGGCATGGAACAATAAAAATTATAGATACGACGGAGACGTATCAGCGCATGATGACATGATATGCATGTTGGCATATGTGAGACACATACCAGGCATGGCCAGAAACCTCATCTCACTGAGTATGCTTGACTGCAAAGGGTAGAAGCACTCTGGTTCAGGTGGAGTTGTGAAGGTAACAAAAGGTTCCCTCGTTCATATGATTGGTGACATGAATTCTGCTAAGTTATATGTTCTTAGAGGAACCACTATTACTGTTATTGCTATTGCTGTTGTTACTTCTGAAAAATCCAGTAAACTAATATTTGGCATATTCTCCTTGGGCATATGACTAGACCTGGCATGGCTGAATTGACCAAGAGAGAACTTCTGGATGGGTGCAATGTAAGTGAGTTGGATTTTTGTGAGCACTGCATCTTTAGTAAGCATTAGAGGGTAAAGTACAATGTTGTTGTTCATACCACAAAAAGTATATTATATTACGTACATGCTGATTTGTAGGGACCTTCCCGTAGACCATCTCTTGCTGGTGCTCGTTATATGCTTACATTCATAGATGATTACTGCAGAAAAGTGTGGCCTTATTTTCTGAAAGATAAATATGATGTGTTTGATGCCCTTAAGGATTGAAAAGTTATGGTAGAAAGTA
This sequence comes from Hordeum pubiflorum, assembly GCA_000582825.1. NCBI lineage: Eukaryota > Viridiplantae > Streptophyta > Magnoliopsida > Poales > Poaceae > Hordeum > Hordeum pubiflorum. The sequence goes on along the minus strand of CBMN010078359.1, from coordinate 11,089 downwards.
AAACTAAGAGGAAGATAAAAATACTTCGTAATGACAATGGTATGGAATTCTGTTCAAAAGTTTTTAACGGTTATTGTAGAAATTTGGGCATCATCAGACACCACACCATCCCGTACACTCCTCAACAAAATGGTGTGGCTGAGCGCATGAACAGAACCATCATCTTCAGAGCTCATTGCATGTTATCTGATGCTCGCATGGGGAATGTTTTTGGGCTGAAGCAACCTCCACCGCCCGCTACCTCATCAACAGATCACCATCCATTCCACTTAATAAGAAAACTCCCATTGAGGTATATACCAGTTGATTATTCACAGTTGAGAGTTTTTGGTTGCACCGCATATGCACACCTTGATAATGGAAAACTTGAGCCTAGAGCTATTAAGTGTGTGTTTGTTGGTTATGGTTCAGGAGTAAAGGGATACATGTTATGAAATCCTAAAACTAATAAGGTCTTCATGAGCAGGAGTGTTGTTTTCAATGAATCTGTTATGTACCATGACAATTTGTCCATGGATGCTTTTGATGTAGAGCCACAATGAGTTACTGTGCAGGTGGAACACCTTGATGAGGAGGAAAATGTAATTGTTAATAATGATGATGTTGCTCCAAATGCACAGGGTTGATGATACTCCAGATGCATAGGTTTATGATTATGACGTTGTGCATCACTCACCCCCTATTTTGCAGCAACAGATTCAGTTTCTTGTAGATGGAGGGAGAACGAGAGTCATTAACAAACCTAAACGCATTGAAGAGTGTGACATTGTTCATTATGCTTTCAGTTGTGCAGAACAGGTTAGGAACATCCATGAGCCGTCCACATACATTGAAGCCCCTTTGTTTTCGATGACCGCGAGAAGTGGATTGGTGCTATGCAGGAAGAGATGCAGTCACTTGAGTAAAATGACACATGGGATGTTGTGCACTTGCCTAAACAAAAGAAGGTCGTTCGCTGCAAATAGATCTTCAAAGGAAAGAAAGGTTTGTATCCTAGTGAACCCACGAGGTTTAAGGCAAGGTTAGTGGCTAAGGACTTCAATCAGATACCAAGTATTGATTATAATGATGTGTTCTCTCCAGTTGTGAAGCATGGTTTCATTCGTGCATATTTCGGTATTGTTGCTATGCATGATCTTGAGCTTGAGCAATTAGATGTCAAGACTGCTTTTCTGCATGGAGAACTGGAGGAGAAAATTTACATGGATCAACCAGAAGGTTTCATAGTGCCCGGTAAGCAGAAAATTGTTTGCAAGTTAAAGAGGTCCCTATATGGTTTGAAACAGTCTTCGAGGCAGTGATATAAAAGGTTTGATTCATTTGTGATAGCGCATGAACTTAAGAGGTCTGCATATGATAGTTGTGTTTACATTAAATTTGTTGATGGATCACCTATATACTTGTTGCTATATGTTGATGATGTGTTGATTGTTATCAAAGGCAAGAAAGAGATCACTACTTTCAAGGCACATTTAAGTAGTGAGTTTGACATGAAGGATCTTGGTGCTGCTAAGAAAATTTCAGGTATGGAGATTACCAGGGACATAAATTATGTTTTGCCATTTCTTAGTCAACAAAGTTACATTAACAAAGTTCTTCATCGTTTTAACATTCATGATGCTAAGTATTAAGCACTCCCATTACTTCTCATTTAAAATTATCATCTTCTCAATGTCCTAGTACGGATAAAGATTTTAAGTATATGTCAAGAGTCCCATATTTAAGTGTTGCCGGTTGTTTAATGTATGACGTGGTGTGTTCCTGGCCTGATTTGTCATTTGCAATTAGTTTGGTCAATAGATATATGGCTAACCCCGGTAAAGAACATTGAAAGGTTGTTCAGTGGATTTTCAGGTGCCTTCGTGGCACTTCAAAAGTTTGTTTAAAATTCGACAGGACTGGTGAGAGACTATCTAGCTATGTGGATTCAGATTTTGCTTCCAGCGATTTGGAAAAGAGGAGCTCCCTTACAGGTTATGTGTTCACTATTGGTGGTTGTGCCGTGAGTTGGAGAGCAACATTACAACCAGTAGTTGGTCAATCTACCACTAAAGCAAAATACATGGCTACTGCAGAAATATGTAAAGAATCGGTTTAGCTGAAAGGTTTGTATGCTGAGCTTTGTGGAGATAATTCTTGCATTAATCTGTTTTGTGACAGTCAGAGTGCCATATACCTCACTAATGATCAGATGTTTCGTGAGAAAACAAAGCACATTGATGTAAAATATCATTATGTTTGAAACATTGTTGGGCAAGGTAAACTGAAGGTATACAAGATTAGTACTCATGATAATCCTGCTGATACGTGACAAAGCCGGTTGCTAAATTTGAGCTATGCTCAGACTTAGTTGGTATAACTCATTAGCCCTAGTGGTTGTTTGGCGTCGAAAGTTTTTTTTTTGTTGTTGTTTATGGAGAAAGTTATCATTCATCAAGATGAAATTTGTCTTAAGACGGAGTTTGTTATGTTATGCTCCAAATTCAAATATAAATATAAATGCTAACTTCTGATGAGCGAATGGAGCGAGGCCTGTCCCCGGTAGGCTTGGGTCGAAACAGAGTATTAACCTAGGTCACCTGTGTTATATATATCCTTTGTAAGCTGTCGCACAGAATGAGTTGATCAGTTATAAATTCCCGTCCTTTGTAACCTCTCTCGATATAACGAAATTCAATGGCTCACGTCCGTGGGTTTTTCCCTGTCCTTTAGAGAGGGTTGTCTACTGTGTTAATTTCGTTTTTCGTCGTTTGATTTATGTGTCCTATCTCTAATAAAACTTAGAGAGGCTAAAATCACTAATACTTATTTTGAGACAGAGAGAGTAATAAAGAATTACTTAGAACAATTTTGGAGGCCATGAGTATGGCGCATCGGCTTCTCCTAGTTATAGACCAAGAGTAGCAATAACGCAAGGAAATGGGTGGATATTTTTAGAGTACATCAAGTAACAGCAGTACAGGAGCACCAAACCAAAATGTGCTCTGATTAAAGCAGGCAATCCACCTTGCAGGGCAGGCGCCGGAAGAAGTTGGCCGGCACGTCGGGTAGCCTCTGTCGGAGGCTCGGGTGGCGCATCAGGTAGAACCCGGAAAGCAGCGCCACCGCCTGGAACGGCGCGACGAACGTGACCACGGCAAGGCACAAGCAGACCAGCAGATACATGGTGGTGGCGCGGGGGTCCCTCCACGTCATCACGCACCTCGCGCGCTCGACGTGCGCCGCCACGTCGCCGACCATCTCCTGTATCCGGCCCGCGAGGCTCCTCAGCCTGTCGTACCGCATGCGCACCACCCCATGGGGCCGCGCGGTCGGGAACTCGTCGAACTCCTCGTCCAGCTCCTCCAGGTGCGCCGTCTCGGCGTGCGACACCTTCGTGTCCACGTGCCACGGGTGCCTCGGCCGGCGCCGGTAGTTCCACAGGCCCAGGCAGAACTTGTACAGGAAGAAGGTGGGCAGGATGAGGTTGGGGCAGCACACGAGCATGGCGTAGATGATGTGCACGGCGACCGTGGTCACCGGGTTCCTCCAGTGGCAGACGTCGACGAACCACTTGATCGCGGCGAACAGCGGCGCGAGCGCAGACATGATGCGGAAGAAGTGGGCCTTGCTGCGCCGCATGCTCCACCTGTGCCCGTGCGCCTCGCAGAGGTGCTCGACGCACTCCCGGCGCAGCGGCAGGTCCATCCGGCCCAGCCGGTGCGCGATGACCGCGACAGCCTCCAGCCGCAGCCTCTCCTGCTGCACCACGGACAGCGGGCAGTGGTAGTGCATCGGCGGCAGGTGCGGCCGCGAGTACGTCTGGAGCAGGCCCAGCGTCGTCGTGCTCGAGAAACGCACGGCGAGATGGAGCTCCCCCATCTTCTTGATGCCGCCGGCGTGGAGGGAAATGAGCGGGTACGCGTGCGTGTGGATGCGGCCGGTCTCGAGCGTGGAGAGCCGGATGCGAACCTTGCCGAGGAGGACGTCCTTGCCGGGGTCGCCGGTGACGAGGCTGCCCTTCTCGCCGATCTGGCAGTTGTGGAAGACGGCGACGGTGAGCACGGTGCAGTGGTCGTGCACCTCCCAGAAGCACTGCTGGTGGAACCGCGGCGCGAGGCTGTCGATCACTGTCTGCGTGCGGAACCACTTGGTGCCGTACTTGGCCACGCAGTAGGCGTCGCAGGAGCCCCGACCGTTGCGCGCACGCAGAGCGCTGAGGCCGAAGGCGTTGTGGATGCCGAGCTCCACGAGGCCAATGGGAGGCCGGCCGTGCCACAGCTCCCTGGCCGCCGGGCGGACGTCGCTCAGGTAGTGGATGGGCTCCGACAGAACCCTGTATCCGCCTTCCAGGCAGAGGCGGACGCTAACCTTGCAAGAGAACTTGTCGATCTTCGTGGCTCCTTCTGGCTGCACCAAGTTATACCATCTTGGGCGAATCGGGCGCGTGTCCCACCGGCGTTCGAAGTCGGTGAAGGGGATGTGGACGTGGCCGATGACCTCCTCCTTGTCGACCTTGACGCGGTCCTCGACGGAGATGATGAGGTGGTCCTCGAACGGCTCGGCGGCGACGAACATGTGGTCCTCGTTCCAGCCGTAGGACGGCAGGCGGGACACGCACGTCTTGGTCTTGAGCACCTGCGTCGAGATGCGCGACCGCACGAAGAGCTCGCCCACGCGGGCCTTGTCCGCGAGGGTGACCTCGCGGGCCTCGATGACGTTGACGCGCACGTACCACAGCCGCGGCACCGTGTACTGCTTGCACCGGATGTGGGCGGCGAGCTTGGCGTCCACGGTGAAGGCGGCGTCCGCGTGCACGGCCAGCGGGAAGCACTCGTCGGCCTGCGTGCCGAACCACAGGGCCACCATGACCTCCCCGCAGCGCTCCCCGTTCCTGTCGAAGACGTGGTGCCACATGGGCGCGAGCGCGCTGTCGGGGGGAACGCGCACCGGCACGTCGCCCAGGTCGAAGAGCTTGCGCCCGACGTACTCGTCCTTGGCGAAGCCCCGGCCGCGGACGCACACCTCCAGGAACGACGCCTGCAGCCGCTCCCTGGAGAAGGCGAACACGTCGTTCCACTCGGGGCCCACGGTCTTCTCGATGTGGCGCGTGGTGCAGGAGTAGCTCCCGAGCTTGAGCTCCGCCAGCGGGTCGAACTCGCCGCCGCTCCACTTGAGCTCCCGCGCCTTGACGACGCGCACGTAGAGGTACTCCATCCTCTCGACCAGGTCGTACCCGCCGGTCCGCCCGCCGGGGAGGCGGGGCCTTGTCTCCTTGATCCCGAACTCATCGTAGGGCGGCAGCGGGCCGAAGGGGCCAAACCTCGGCAAGACGCCGGCCATAGCAACGGCAACAAACTTGCGCTACCTCCGGTGATCGGGGATCAGATGAGCTATTGATGCTGACCGAGTGACTTAGTGAGGAGGCCGCGCGCTCTTAATTATGTGCGTTCTGCGATCTGGTCACCAAACGGCGGCGACGTCGTGCATGCATGGCCTTTTGGGTAGGTAATCGACATGATTGGTGTGTTTGCTCTGGGACGCTGGGCCATCTACTTGAGTTTAGTTGTTCAGAGTAGGAAGTAGCCGCATTACCATGTTGGTGCATGACTTCAGCAGAGTAAGGACCATCGTGTGCGCCTGGCAGATCAACAAGATTAACAACCACGTTGGCGCGTAATGCTTGGAAGTTTGGGTTAGCTCAAGCCTTGCCAGGGCAGATTAGTTAGGAACCTAGTCTTTTTTATCGATTCGTCAACTGTCAAGGTAGTACAAAGAACACAAGAAGTTTACATCCAGGTTCATACACCATCTAGCAACGTCATCGTCCCTCCCTCATTGGAGCCGGCAAACACTGTTGTTGTAGATAATCAAAAAGTCGTCATGCTAAGACTCTATAGGACCAATGTACAAGAACATCAACCGCCGCCGATGAAGAGAAACGTAGATCAAAAGTATCCAAATTGTAGACACACAAACAAAGACGAACGAAGACTGGATCCACATGAATCCACCGAAGAAAAATGCCAACTGAATCACATGAGATCCGCTGATGACAAACCTTCACCCCCACCCCCACCCCCAACGATACTAGAAGCACCACCGGACGGGCGGTAGGCGTGAAGAACCTTAATTCATTTTCATAGAGCCGACACCATCTCGCCTCTCTCAGCAGGACACAAACCCTAACACAACTCAACAAAACAATAAAAACCGGATCCCTTATGTCGACAAGGGCCGGGATCCACTGCGCCTCCATGACCCTAAAGCCATAGGAGACGAGGCAGATCACCGATGATGCCGGCGAGGAGCAGGAGAAACCCAAGTGTTGGGTGTCCCTCGGAACGAGTGAAGGGGTATAAAGGGAGTAGCTTGTTAGGAACCTAGGTTATACGCAGCCATGCAACTAATTTTATATTACTTGATCTGTTCCAAAGTATAAGGTGTGTTACTTTCTTCATAAGTCAAATTTATGCATGTTTGACTATTTTTTTAAATATATTAATATCTATAATAAAAAATTGTATAATTAAATCCATCATGAAATGTATTTTTATATTTTATTGATGGAGTTAAGTATCGAGGCAACATGACCTTTTTAGTGTTAGAATCGAATGACTTCTCTCCTCTCTTACCCGCACTCTCTCCCTTCCTCTTTACATAGCACTAGAGGCCAACGTGCGCTTCGCCGCACCGTTCTTCTCTCGTGAAATTAACCTTTTTATATCTATAAATTTATTGTGATCAGTTGTTTTGTGTTGATTTTAGTTGCGTTGCCTTTTTGTTTTATTATTTTATTGGTAATGTTTTTTTGTCGTATATCGTGTTGGGTTGTTGTTGAAGTTTTTTTTTTCAAGACAAGAGAGGAGTTATTTGATGCCTGATTGTGAAGTCTATGCATATTTCGGCCTTGGTGTCAGCCCGATGGTGATTGTTTGAGCCTCTTGGGAGTTCTTATTTCACGCTAAAAACATGGAATTGCTACTGTGATGCTCACATGGGTCAGCACACAAAGCTATTGCTCGCTCATCTTGGCTCCCTGCTCCTCTCACTTGTTTATTTTTTTCGCTCACCCCACTCCTAGCTCAGAAAAAATCACCTATCTTTTTTTATTTGAGAAGGTTAGTTAACTTAAATGATTTGTAAGGAGCTTAAAAAATATTATGACTTTTGAAAAACATTCATGAATCTAAAATGTATTCATGGTTTCAAAAATGCTCGCAAAATAAAAAAAATCAAATTTAAAAATATTCAACTTTAAATGGCCATGAACTTTAAAATATCCACACATTTAATCAATATTAGCAAATTTGAAGAATTTTAAAATATGTTTATGTTTTTAAAAGTACACAGCTCATGAATTAAAATGTGAAAATTTTAAAAAAAGAGAGCAGAAGAAATAAAACTAAACAACACACGCTTACGCGTGGGGCCCTAGTGACCCCCACAACCCTTGAAGCACCATAGCGCTTTCGAGGGAGCATAGTATCTCTATATATGCTAAAAATACAAAAAGTGATGATGTCATTTTACACTTTTTTATTTTGAAATTTTAAAATATTTTGTAACTCAAATCGTTGGCCCGATTTTACAACTTTGAGGTGGTTTGCTACCTACACGATTTCATCCTGCTTTTCTCCTATTGAAACAGAGATTTTGAAGTGATTCTGTGCCACACTTTGACGGGTTGTTATGTGATTCAATTATGTTAATGATGTTGAGAGAATGCACTAGCGAAAGTATGAACCCTAGGCCTTATTTCTAAGCATTAAGACATCATTTCCAAACACTTCTGTTACTTACTACCTTGTTATTTTTATTTATTCAGATTATAAAAGTCTATTTCTACCATCCATATTACACATCTATCCTCATCTCTTCGCCAAACAAGTGCACCTATATATCTGGCAATTGTATTGAGTGTGTTCGGGACACAAGAGACTATTCATATTTGATTGCAGGGTTGTTTGAGAGAGATCATCTTCACCCTATACCTCTCAGGGATTGATAAACCTTAGGTCATCCACTTAAGGGAAATTTGTTGTTGCCCTACAAAACTCTGCACTTAGAGGCCGAATAAAGTTTATAATAATAAAGTTGCGTCTTAGACATTAGTGGACTATATAACCACTCAAGTTGGGTAGAAACTTATTTGATACGTTTGTTCCAATCACATACACATCACCATATTGGCGTCAACATTACGGTCGCTGAAGAATATATCACAAACATAACCAATGCGTACACTAGTAAATAAGATGAGTTATAATTATTAAAGACTAGGCCATTTCTACATAGCCATTGCAACCAAACCAAAGTTGTCGCTCCCACTATGACAAAGATTCTAAGTTAGCAATCAACGCCATGTAATCAATGACCAAACATATTTGGAACACATCGTGGTAGATACAAGTTAAAGACCACCTAGATGATTGGCTATGTAGTACAAATGAATTTTTATTGGAAAATATATATGGATCACACCTCTGCAGAGCCATTTGTGCCTCCCGAGTTTATCCTTACTTAGGATCACACCTCTGCAGAGCTACCCAATGAAAATTTGATTTTAAGTGTACCTTCAGATTGGATATTTATTATTGTGGACAGGTGCATTTGAATGGACAAGTGCTCGGTATATGAAGTCATGCAAAATCTTTCATAGTAGTGTAAATTCAACATTCACTATGCGAGTGCGATAATATGCGAGTGTGATAATTGGACTAGTGTTAACCGCCCCAATAGGACATTCCATGTTACAAAACATGGTCCAACCAAATCCCACTAGAATGACACATTAGGCGGGGACAAGATCATCACTTGCGCAACTTTATCACTCTTGTTGACTAACAATATGGTACATGGTTGTATATTGTTCTTGAACAGTGGCATTACCTGTCTCTCATTCTCACATAATCAAGTCTCAAAGCCGTCCTTAATGAAGAAAGATTTGAAACAAATGAAATATTTCTTTACAACGAACAACTCAAAACTGTGAATCCCCTATTTCCCAGTGAACTTGAAAGAGGGCTTTCAAGTTTAGATACTTGTTTCGTAGGAGGTTTTGTCAGTAAGAAGTTTGAAGAGCCATTCAATAAGGAGGGCAATGGTTTTAACCTCGAGGCCGGGAGGCAAAGAACATCATGGTCTTTTGGATGAAAAATGACATCTCACTTGGCATATCTATGTTTTTCTTTTTATCGAGAGTTTGCTAGAAAAATCTGAATCTAAAGTAGTTCATGATACTTGGGACTCCTTTTGGGATTTGGATAAGGAAAGCATGTATCAAACCGTGTTATTGAGGGCTAAGTTGATAAGGACTAGCCTCCGTCCAGCAGAGAGGAGCTTTCCTATACAACTTACTCACGAATTTCACTAAACCCTCCTCCACAAGTTTTCATTAGGAATTTCAGGGCCTCAAATAACGGAACAAGATTATGAGTTCTTTAAGTATCGACATCTATGATGAATAGGTAGGGGGTAGTGGATCGGCATGGCGTGGACCATTTTAACAGGTAATCCAAGGCCGCCGCCTGACGTTAAGCATTACGTCGGTCTTCCTCAGTGTAGTATGATGATCTCTTTCTTGTCATCATGTGCATCACACAATTTTATGTACCCGTGGAGGCGTTGCTTTTCTTTGTCGTTACTCTTGGCCTTTTGGAATTATATTGGTTACTCTCCTAAAGAAGTGATGGAGTTGAACCATTTTTGTTAGAAGGGATGATGTAGGTTGAGACGTGTTTTTTTGCACCACACGATTACTAGTATCCCTCAGGTCGGGTTTATAGGATCGGCGCAGGTATTTAAAAAAAATGTGTGTTATATGACATCAAAATTATATGTTTAGAAACTTCATTAAAATATGAATCAAATGATATTCTTTTGATGGTATATATACCACATTTTTTAAGGAATAATGGTAAAATTATGAATCTAGAAATCCACACAAGAGCATTTTATTAGAAGAAGAAACCCCAACCAACATTTTCTATTTGCCGCATTTTGTGATAGATAGTCAAGGCTACGCACACCACCGAACCGATAGATGGGTTCACCTACTCAGCGTGTGAACCATCAATTTTGGGAATCTTCTGGAAGGTTCCTGGCCAATTTGGGAACCTTCTAGAAGACACCTGAACTTTTATTTTTTTTATTTTTATGTTTATCCCTTTTAAAAATGTAAATTTTAGATAAATCAATATATTCTACAATTGTTTAGAATTTCCAAGAATTGTCTGCGTTTGCCAAAATATTTGGAATTTTAAAAAATAAAAAATGTCTGCATTTTCAAAAAAAAAAGATCGGAATTTTCAAAAACAATTGCTTCCGAAAATTTTTGGAATTTTAAAAAGGTGGAAAACTCGTGTTATAAATTGTTAGTTTTTTCTCAAATCTGGTTTAAAAAATGTTCAGAATTTTCAAAATTGTTATTGTTTTGAAAAATTGTTTACGTTTAAAAAATAATAATTATAAAAAATGTTCATGCCTTTTATTTTCCCGTGTTTTTTGCGGAAACCATAAGAACAAATGCTACAATAGCCTACAGTATTTCTTAGGGTGGATGATGCAGTCCCCGAACCGCTACAATTAACAGACTCACTATTGCACTAGTGGGCTAGCCCAGTCTAGTGCGCCTCTACGCGTCGCCCCGCTCCGACCCATTGGAGGAAGGAAGTAGGATTTCTAGCAGTGACTGGAAAGCCAAAATCTTTTCTAGTGCATGTTGTATGTACCGGCAAGCATCTGTCATCCATTCGTGTTAAGCTCCGAGAATTTTGGACTAACATGCATGTTGTAGTCAATGTATTCGCTTTACTTCTCCTAAAGTATATTTTTCTTAGAGAAAAATTCACTACAAGTCCTCATACTTGTCTTGATGGTCACTTTAGTCCATGTAGTTGCAAAAACCCGAAAAACGGTCCTCATATTTGTCCTAAGGGTTCACATACGGTCCAGTATACGGTTTTTTATACGTATGCGCTGATTTGGCGGTTGACTGGCTTGTCCACGTAGNNNTTGACTGACAAGTCAGCTCCAGGCCATCGCTGAGCTGTAATACGCGTCTAGACCAGGGGAACGCAGTAGAAAACGAAAATTTCCGACCTACGCA
>CBMN010078349.1:0-13157 GCA_000582825.1 Hordeum pubiflorum | reverse complement strand
TGGCTTGTATTTTCGTTGTACGGCTTTTGCTAATCTTTGTTGGATGTTGAATAATAAATAATATATGGCTGTATGCATCGCAAGATGCAGAGGCCGGGCTCCGTTCCCCTTTTCGAAAAAAGGTAAGCAAGCACGGGCATGTCACGGTCCACTATATTAATGCCTCCTTTTGTAGGTGGTGTCTACTTAGCTACATTATCTTCCCAACAGTTAGATTACCATTGGCCAGAAAAAAAGAAGCCGGTGAAGGTCTTGCATGCAAAAATCGGTGAAGTATTTATATCTATGAGATGCACTTCTTCTGGAGTATCAGCCTCTCAACGATCCACACGCATCATGCATGATCTCATTTTCTTTGTTATCCAATCTAGTCTGCAGTCTGCTTACATAGGAAACGAAAAGTTGATCATAAAGCGAAAGATCTAGATCTTGGAAAAGAAGAAGGAACCCAAGAGGAACAAAGTGAGAAAAATTCAGAATTATTCGTGGACCAAAATAGGACACAGCTCTATGTGATATCACTAGTTGCGAGTGATATGTTCGATCGTGCGGAATACTTACACATGTTAGCATCCCGATGCATGATGATCCTGACGGACTTTTGCGCGCACGGTTGAGCATTTATAAAATTCTCATGCTCCATGCTACTATCTACCAGGAACTGCCGGAATGACGTCGTATTTAATAGAACCATTATCATGAATCCACATGCTCATTACTCAGCCGTGCGAACGTCAGAGACCTTATGTTCTCTAGGTGCAACCGATAGAAGATGGTAGCACAGGCTACATACAATAGGTTTGGATGACGGTCCAATAATAAGATATGTGTTTAGGCATCGTAACCTATTTTTGTCGGTTGTGACTTATTTTACGATTTGGTATAACTTATGTTCTTTAGATGAGATTCGTGTTTTGTTGCTATATTTTTAGTAAAATAACTGTTCTCTCGATACGCAGAGGGAAGAGCATGCCTTGTCTCAGGCAGTATATCAGTCGTTAACGATCTTACCGGGACACATCCAATTGAAACTAGAATCCCAACCTCTTTGGAAGAAGCTCCAAATAGGAAAAAAAATCAACATGTTCTTGGGATGTGCCACACGAACACCATGACAGTTTAGCCCAAAAGGTAGCACGTTGGTTTTTACTGGTAAAAAGGGGGAAAGAAGAGATTTGACACGTATCACTTGATGCAGAGGCCGGACATGGTCCTCTTCAGGAAAAAAGCTCTGCTGAGGACAGATCTTATGCACTCTCGTCGTCATGTTCCACGCTGAACAACTACCTAGCTCGGCCCTTGATTATCTTGTATGAGGACGCAGTTTGCTCCAAGATTTGGTTGTGCGTGGTGGATGCCATGGGTGTCGTCATGGGATCAGAAACTCGGAATCGGCGAGAGTTCATCGTCTGCAACTGCAACGGTCGATCTCTGCGGATGTGTGCATCATTCCTGCCGGCATAGCGTAGCAAATTTGAGCTGTGGGATCTCGTCAACAAACTTGATCGGTCCATTTGGACAAAATTAATCGTGCAGAATCTGGCCGCTCTTGATCTCGTCCAACGTTTTTTTCGTAAAGACAGCAGGAGAACTGCTGTGATTCCATTGAAGAAGAAGGGGCCGACGACCAAGTACATATAGAAGGTCAGAGACCAAATACAAAGGGAAAAAAGAAAATACAGCAGGAGCTGAGCTTTGCTCACAGCATCCTCAACTGCCCAAGGCACCTGCAGATCACAGATGGGAGAGGACTTGGCAGTTGGCATGTCACAGTTAGGCTACATAAGCTCGCTGTCAACTTGTCAAGATCTCCCCAGCTAATAATGCAACGTATTGACCTGGTTTGGTGCCCGTCAAGCTATGTACGTAGCTAGGAATCTTATCTTCTGCAGGTTGCATGTCACAGATACATCCATCACATCTTCCGGCGTCTCTGTCTCAGAAGCTGGCCGTCGATACGCAGCTCGATCGCACACCAGTCTGAGTACTTGCGCGTAATCAGATGGAAGTGGAGCATGACTGTTGGTCTCACTCTGACGGAGCATGACATGCCAATCAGACGGAGTGAGTACGATGTGCGTGCGCGTGCGAGATGGATTTTGGTTTCCATGGCACATCGCAGTGGCCACCGTAGAGAACTCTGAACCGAAGAAACAGAGGTGCAGACAGCAGCAGCTGAATGCTAGCTAGCTTGACATTACCTGTTGTGGCCTTGTCAAAATAGGATGCACTGTTGGGAACGAAAATTGGCGTCAGTGTACATTCAACCCCAGATAACAATAGCTTCAGCTAACGACTGCCATCCATTGACCCCACATGCATTATCACAGGATACCATATCTTCTACCTCTGCCGAGCCTGATCAATTACCGACGGCTTATGAAATTGCTAATGGAGCTCGAGCTCCGTGAAGACCTTTATCTGAAATAAATAAATAAATAAATTTAGGTTTAAAAAAACAAACAGAGAATGTATACTACATTTCTGCAAAGTTCCGTAGCGAAATACATTTATATGCAAGCTATACAAAAAGTACATGATTCTTTTTGCACAGCTCACATCAAAACGTATTTCGTGATGAAATTTATAAACATCTATAAGTAGTTGTATATTTATTTTCAGTTTCTTTAATTCAAAAGGTTGATTTTTGATTAAATTTCGGGCTCCATGGAGCCCGAGAGCAAAAAATAAATAAAATCCACTGTCGGTATTGCGGTGAGCAAATTGAACAGCCTATATGCAATAGGAATTCATCTGATCAGCATATATGGCAGTTGGCACCCACACAAGCCACACCACTTACTACCAAGATGATGCCAGTCACATAACCTTGAAGCTGACATTTGCTTGCTATGAACTATTCAGATGTTTGTCTGATTGCACAGTTATGTTCATTGTTTGCAGATTAAATCAAAAAGATCTGTATTGCAAAGTTGATATGCAGTTAAAGCAGAATTGTATGCACCAAGTCTCGTGACCCATTTTGTGCTAATTTTTTTCCAACCGGACAACAACTTCTCGTTACAGCTCCCTTCCCATTAATCTCTTGTAGTCTCTTATGAGGAAATTGGAAAGACTAGCAAGGAGTTGGTGCACTAGCAGGAAACCCGTTAGAGATGTCCGAATTACAAACATCCCCTATGGGACAAAAACCTGCTATCAGTGGATATAATTTCAAGGTCACTACTTATTACAGGGTGGAAACATCAGAACATATCAAATCCCAGGAGATAACCAGCACTACGCTCCCGTGAGCAGCAACGGACTACCACCACCAAGCTTCACACGATCATCACAAGGAGATCTGATTGCATCACCAATACCCTTTAAAGGACTAACTGTAACACTTTGCGATGCCAAATCCCAAATTGCATGCACACCTCAGTGAGTTTAGCTCAGAAAGATCAATGAATCGCCGGATGTTGTGCAAGGGACATCACCACTAAAGGAAAAAAAAAAGACAGGATGTTTGGAGGATCAGTAATCAACCGGGTGAGCAGGGTATAAAAATACCATCATTGTAGTAATCAACCATCTTAGTTGTGGCATGCTTCAATTATAGTGATAGTGTATATGTAACTAAAGGAACTAAGTTAATATATACGGATGGTAAAGCAACACTACGAACAAAATTCAAAGCAAGGTGTATCAGTAAAGACGGAAGTTGTATCAGCAGTACTAGATTGAGCTAACTCATTCAAGTTGTGTGTGGGCTTGTTGGGATTCATGTCGTGCGTGAGCAAGTGTATGAAATTACATGAACTAAGTTAATGTATATGAAATGCATGCAAAGCGATACTATGAATATTTTCAACCTAAGTCGTACATTAATCATAAGGTAATTGACTAGAGATAGAATTAGCAAAGACATAAGCAATATTGCTTGAAGAATGGGATCAGCAGTAGTACAGGAGCTAATTACCTTATATTAAGTTGAGGGTCGGCTTGTTGGGATTCAGGCCGAGCGCTTGACGAAACGCAGCCTCCGCAGCTTCGACCTCCTCCATTCCAGCCTTATAAGAATCCAAGCCGATGGTTACCTGTTGAAGCGAAGAGAGGTTCTCCAAGCCCAAATCGAAATATCCAGACTGATGCATAGTATCCCTCCAAGATGTAGCTCAAGAACTTGGAGCTTTGGCATGGCTCTCGGTGCAAAAACAACCTCCGCATGCTGAACGTACCTCAACTCTGTTAGACACCTAAAGGGATAGCCGGTAACATTGATGACTGGCCATGCTTGCCTCTGTCTTGGTGTGTGTCTGCACACATCCATGTTGAGATGGCGGAGGGATGGTAAGCAACCAAGGGCATGAAGGTCCTCCTCGCTCAGTGTGTATAATGAGATCACAAGGTATGAAAGAGAGGAGAGAGAAGACATCCATCTTGGCACTGAATAGGCCATGCAATCCTTTGCTATGATGCGATGAAGCTGTCCAGGTACCGGCAGTAATAAACTTCCACATTCAGAATCCTCACTGATATCACAACCACTTACTTTTAAGGTCTGGAGATTGATGAGGTTAGATAGACAGCGGCGGAAGGGCTCCAAAAAACTCTTGTCCCATTCAATGACTTTCATATCAAGGCACCTCAACTCCGTCAACCCAGACAGATCACGCAGGACAAAAGGAGACATGACCATCACCGATTTCAACTCTTGTAGAGATTTCATATTCTCAGAGCCATATGGTACTCGTATCCAATCATTAACACGCAGATACACCAGTTGGTGCAATTGTTTAAAAGTTGATGGCAGCTCCTCTATTTCAGTCTCACCTATGTCCAGTACCTGCAAAAGTTCGAGATTTGCTATCTCTCTTGGGATCTTAGTGATATAGGTTCCATATAGCCGCAGGTACCTCAGGTGGAACATATTGCATATAATCATAGAGTGGCGATCATCCACCTGCTTACAGTTGGTTAAGTCCAATGCACTTAAGAGTGGAAAGCTTACAAGTGTTGGCAACAGAGAAAAGGATTTCTTGAACACTGTAAGTGACCTCACATGGGACATATTCATTGTAGAGAGCACCTTGGCATCTTCTTGCTTGCTGGTATGGAGGGATAGTCTGCGAATCTTTCCTGGTACAGACTCATACTGGTGACCACCTAATGTTGTCATAAAATTCTCCTCATGCGATAAACAAGTGATGAGATCAACAACCATGTCATGTACCCGACAGTAACTTGCTTTCTTTTTTGAACCAACCGAAAAATCTGAATGCAAATTCAATGTACTACTTTTTTTTTGCGAATAAAATTCAATGTACTACTTACTGGCTGGATCAAGCTTTTGTTAATAAGCTCATCGAAGTATTCCTCTCCTAGTTCGTACAAGCTCTCCCCTTGTTTTGACTGAATAAAACCTTCACCCACCCACTTCCATATTAAATCTTTCCTCTTAAATGTGCAATTGTTTGGATACAAACTTAGGTATAATAAACAAATCTTGAGATGAGCAGGCAAGTCATAGTAGCTAACATATAATATCCTTCTCATGTCATTCACATCTGGATTATTTTCCAGTCCAGTGCCCATAGATTGGTACACCTTGAACCAGTGTGCACAATCATTTCTTGCAGCCAACAAGCTTGATATTGTAATGATGGCTAATGGTACTCCACCACATTTCATTAAAATTTTCTCTGATACTTTGACCAATTGTTTACGAGTGCACTCCTCTTCCTTTCCAAATATTCTTCGGTAGAATAATATTTTAGATTCAGCCATAGAAAGAGGTTTCATCTCATAAACATCACCATCTTCTTTGGCAACATCTAGAATCCGAGTTGTTGTGATTACTCTACTTTCACATGCATTCTCAATCAAGGCACATTTAATATTTGTCCAGACAGATTTGTCCCATATGTCGTCAATAACAACGATGTACCTATAAGGAAATATCAAATGATCATATATATTAATTAGTGGCTGTATTTTTATATGTTCTAATTATATGGGCACCGCTGAGCTATTTTTAGCAAAATATGTCAATAGACAAGGGATCAAACAAGAGTGTAATTAGGACTTTGGTGATGGCACCACTTTTATGAATAAAAAGTTATTCGTTGATGGCCTTCACCAGAGAAGAGAAAGATGTCATTTTATGGGCTCAGAGTATATTCTTTTTAGTTCATCCAACATAGAAGTGTTGGGCTGGCAAGGCACACAATAAGTACCTTGTTCCAAGTGACTAGTTTAACCCCTTAATTTTGTTGTTGAAGTGTTACAAAACTTGTTTTCAAATTTAATTTATTATTTTACATTCTAGTATGTTCTACATTTACACTATCGAACCTCTTTTTCATCATGGAGCATATAATGCACACTTGGTGGAATTTCACAACACACCAGGACATACTAAAAAAATAAATTATTTTTAATATTGAGAAACAAATACTCATTTCTTCAATTTAGCATAGACTCGAGTGACATTTGTCCCTAAAATTTTAAAATACATGAAAATACTATAAATTGTGCATACAAAATTTCAGTTTTAAGGATGTCACAACTTTCAAGGAATATTGATTTCAAATAAATATTAAATACAATTTAGGAATTCAATTAGTTGTGAAATTTTTATATTATAATTCTACAATATATAGAGTACCAGGATCATTTGGTTTGGTGTTAAAGATATGATACTGAATAGTTTAAAAGAATCAAAGGGGCAAGAAATGGATGAACTCGGAAAGAATTAGCTTAAAAGTGCTCAAGGAGCAATATAATACAATTGGAAAATCAATACTAGTGATTTTAACAAAACATAAGATTTATCTATTTATATACATTATGTATTTCACAATTTGTGTTCCAGGTCCCAATGGATACTATCTATTAGCAAGTACAAATGTTCAAAATATTGGTTATTACACTCACATCAGTTTGGAGTGAATGGACTAATACGAATAATATTGCAAACTATATGTAAAACCAAGTTTACATACATATCACTATCCTTAATTACCCATGCTACTTATTTGATTTCTTCAGTATCTAGTTTTAGTAGAGAACATGCACACGCTTAGTTGTAAGTACTAATGGAAGTGTTGGTTGCAGTACTGGCTTGCGTTTTTACCACAAATTTAAGTAGATACTACCTCCTTTTCTGTTTATAAGGATTACGTGTATCCATAGATCTATATAACTTGACAAACATAAGATGAGTTTTATAGTTTAAAAATAATACCATTAGAAAGTAGATGATTTGAAGTTTCTAATGATATATTTTTTGTAATATATTGTATTAAGTTAGTCCATTTGTCAACTTAGAAATACGGACAAGCCTTATAAACCGGAAAGGAGGTAGTAATAAGAACTCACAAACAACATATCAAAATCTAAGGTGTGTTAAAAACACATACCTCTTGTTCTGAAGGAATTCTCTTATTTCACTAATGAGTTCTGCTTCTCCCCAGCTTGATTCGTTGATGTTGTGATAACAATTCTTGTCAAGCTGATGTAGTAAGTTCTTGAAGATATTCTCAATATTAGGAGTAAAAGGCACCGAGACAAAAGCTCCACAATCGAAATCTGCTTTAAGCTTCTCATATACCAAATTTGCTAGAGTTGTCTTGCCCAATCCTCCAAAACCGACAATAGAAACCATCTTGAGTTGTTTTACCGACACCTCATCGCCCTCTATCAACATCTTCACTAGCTCATTGCTCTTTTCTTCGGTGCCAATGAGCTCAGTGGCCTTTTTGTATAAGGCTAACTGGCCAAGGCTATTGTGGGTTGTGGCGGTTGGCCTGGAAGGAACAATATTGACCTTGTATGCGTCACGCCGCTTACTGACCTCCTTGACGCGGCTCTTGATGTCCCTGATATCAGTGACTATCTTGTGGCGAATCTTGGCCTTGGTCAACAGGTTGATGCTCCTATCGATGAAGCCCATGAAGGTGTGTGACTTGTCTAGCCGTACACGCACCATGAATTTTTCGACGCTGTCATCGAGATCATGCGACAGGTCCCGCACCTCCTTCGCCCAGAGCTTGAGTTTGGCGTCGGGTGGGTCGTCGATTGGCGCCTGCGAGATCTTGACGAGAGCCGCCTGCATGCTCTCCATCTCGACTTTGAGGAACATGATCTCGCCCCTCGCAGCCTTGTGGAGGCTGTACTCCTCCGTGAGCAGGCTGGCCAGTTTGGGCAGGAGGGTGGCCGTCATGACGAGTTGCGCCATGCTCAGTTGGTCGCAGACTCGCAGTAGCTCTCTGTGGGTGGGTGGTTAACCGCCGGTGTTTTGTGAGGTAGCTAGCAGTGTAATGGAAGATGTGTTGGGCAGTGGTAGGTGCTATATCACCTTGGCGTTGCCTTCTTTTATAGAAGAAAGAGGGTACGACGAGCACTAGGTATCACCTAACGCTAGATCGTGGTGTTCATTAGGTGATCAAGTGGGTATATGTAATTACCACTCGTGACCTAGCCCTCGTGGTAGAATCAAGTGGAGTAGGTCGAAACCTGCCTCCTTTCATCTTGTGATTCGGCACCTAAATTGAGTATAGTAACCTAATAAATCGCAAAAGATGCGGTAGTAAGTCAAAACCTCGCCGGCTAATGATGCCCTAGACGGTCATGCGTCATTCACCGCCAAGGACGAAACACCCGGGGAAACCACCCGCTGAAAGCATGCATCGACGACGACAAGATTCAAAGGACAGCCGACGACCCTGACTCGAGAATTTTGGGTGTCGAAACCACTTGTTAATCTCTACTCTCTACCTAATATTAAAGGGAGGAACGTTTCTCCACTTTTTTTCGTCTCATAAAAGTGTTTGGTACGTCTTCCTTTTTTTCTCGTGCGTTGTATTTCATTTTCCGTAAAAAAAGGAAAAACGTGCCCAGGCGGACTCGAACCGTGGCCTCCTAGAGAAAAGAGCACAAGCAAATCCACCAAACCTAGGTGATATCTTTGATCAATGAACGGAAGATTACGTATTATTGTGGTCTGTCTATGTCCCACTTCGCTGCAGGCAGCAGGTTCGTGGGCTGGCCCATTTAAAAGGATAACGCCCTAATTAGCCGCACATGTTTTTTCCTTTCGTTTTTTTAATCTTTTTTTATTTCCACTTTCAGTTTTAGGTTTTTAAAGTATACAACGCACTTCTAAAAAATGTAAATCATGTATTTAAAAAATGCTGAATATGTATAATTTTTTTTTCATGTACAAGAGAAATATACAATGTGTATGAAAAAAGTGATCAAAGCATGTATTTGAACAAAATATTAATCATGTATTTAAATAATGTTAAACGTACACAAAGAATATATATAAAAATTATACAATGTGTATGAGAAAAGTAGACATCAAAAAATATGTTCCTAGAAATGTTAATCGTGTTCTAAAAAAATGTTAATCATGTATTTGAAATTTAACCTTTATAAAAACATATTTCATATGTACACAATAATGTAAAATATGTAGAAAAACTAGATATCAAAATGTATCTATGGAAAGGTGTTAATAATATATTAGTAAAAATATGTAATGTGTATTTAAAATGTAGACATGTGTTGAAAACAAGTATACATCAAATATTTAATATTAATTATGTATTTAAAAATGTTAAGCATGTCTAAAACAAATCCTAATATATAAAATGTGTAAGAAAAAACATAGACATTAAATATTATATTAAAATAATATTAACTATGTATTTAGAAAACGGTAAACATATGCAAGAAAAGTGTCTCTCGTGTATAAAAATATGTACATTATGCATAAAAAAAGTAGACAAGTGTTGGAGAAACACGAAAAAATGATGAAAACCTGAAAAAAAAAGGTGAAGGACACCATAAAAAACAAAGAAAACAAAAAACACTGAAAATGCAAGAAAGAAATAGGAAAAAGGTGAACCGAAAAAACAAACTAAAAAGAAACCAGCCTGCAAGCAAAGGAAAAAGACATTAAACGTGAGATACCGTGTCGGGCCGGCCCCTATTTCCCGCCCATCGATGATTCCTTAATAGGAATCTGTACGGACGAGAAATAGCCCTCGTGGTCTCTCATATGGAAAGCAAGTTCTCGTTACAAAAAACTAAGCTGCTCGCTCAGCAAGTCCACTCACGTAAAAATACGCCTAGAAATCAGGAGAAAATTATATTTCAAAAGAAAATAGGAGAATAGTAATTCTAGAAAGCGGAGAAAAACAAATCTACTTCCAAGAGTTCATGGAGCACATGTCAAACCTCCACCATCCATCTGCGGTTCGTCCTTGCCTTGATGACTCACGCTGTTGCAGACATCTTTTGTGTGTGTGATTCGATCAGACATCACCCAAATTGGATTGATTGTTAATTAGTACTGTGTCTAGACTCTACAGAGACATCTTCTAATTAAGGAAGGCCTATACCTATCCTATGGCTCAAGCTTCGACGGAAACAATCGCAACATATTGATGTGTTGTCAATGTTAATGCTACGGTGTACCTCCCGTCATACGTTCAAATACAGATAGCCGCTCTAATTATGGAGAGTCTTTTCATTTTTCGATGAAAGTTCTCATCGATAACCTAGACATATGAAATCATCTGGAAGTGTGTCCAAGGCAGCAGCATTAGGTCACCGCCACGCTTTTTCTTATTGAAGTTTTGATGGACGCGTTAATTCCTTTTCTCCCGTTGCAACGCACGGGCATATGTGCTAGTTAACAATAATGCACGAAAGGAAGCCGCCTCCTTCCTCTGAATACTTCTTCTTCTTTTAGAGTCTGAATAATACTACTCGTACGTATAATTGGCACAATGGCACAAGCTCACGTATTAGACTTACCTTTATAAGCGGACGCACATGCGTCTTGTAGTTGATGGAAACGTCTCCTCTCACTAAGAAAACACTACCGAAAAGTATAAAATCAATTCAAAAAAATAAGAGCATCAATGTCAAGTTTAGAATTTGAACCTAGATGGACCGGCTCCACTTGTACCTAACCATGTGACACTAGTAAAAAAAAGGTTAGCCACAACTTCAATTGGTGATGCGTCAGTTTCAATCAACGCACCAATACTTTTTTTCAAATAGGCCTATTTGGTACGTCACCTTTCCAGCGTTAGTGCTGTCGTTGGTTTTTTCTAACATGCCATAAGTTTATGTGATCGGTTGTACATCCCAGACATAAGGTAGTGGTGGTGTTCGATCTATATGCACATCGTTGGCAATCAGGTTAGTGTTGCATTGTATTGACACACCACCACTATTTTTTGTTTATAGATATATAAGAGTGTTGGAAGCTCTCCTTGTTCCTCGCAAAATTTCACTTATTTCTCAACAAAAATCTTCTCCCTAGCTAGCTTCTCTTAGTATTTGTTCTATGCGTCGTAGCTATGTGGTCGATAATGGACCCACCAGAGCTTGTAGAATCGACATGACACCCGTGTGCGAGCCTACATCGGGCGAGAGTGTCGAAAGTTCGGGGATCCACCGTGTTGGCCGAGCTCCCCTATGCCCTTGTTGCTACGACATGAGCTCGTCATGGACTATACAACCTGCTATGTCTGGTGAAGCGTACGGGAATCCGGCGAGGGCATTTGTGTTGCTTTGCGGTTGTCGATGGTCTCTTGATAAATAAAAAACTTCACACACAACGAACAGTTCAGAAGAAGAGTTTTTCATCTACACTATCCGTGGAATTGTGGAAAGGTATATGACAGAAAATTCATCGATCTGTTTCAATTCTAGCATTGCTTGCATCATTAATACACACATCTGTAGGAATGTGTAGTCTCTTGCCACATTTGGATATGGGTCGATCTCGTGTAAAAACACGTCAGGGAGTTGCTCGAGTACTACCATGGAGCACTGAGACAACAACTAGATGAGATGCAAGTCAAAAATGATGAGATGCAAACCGATCACTGTTATGATTGGGTTCCTTCTTCCAGCTAGATTGGTGGCAGCATTTCTTCTTCTAGGAGTCACTGCGATGATATGTTCTTAGTTTAGGCAATTATAAACTAGACTGAGTAACAGTTATTAGTAATTATTATATTGTTTATCTTTAAGTTATTATGTATCTGGATTAGTGATATTGTTCTCCTAATTATTGTCTTCAACTATTTAATAATAATTCAAATATTAATCTAATTTTAATAAATAAATAAAGTATTTATATAAAAAGAAACTAAATAAATAAACATTAAATAAAATAAAATATTAACCTAATTTAAATAAAAAAATAATCTACAAAAATAACAAAGTAAATAAATTAAAATTAAAAAACTACCCTGCAGCCGAAGACGCCAACACCACCCCACCCCACCAAATTACCCTCGCCAGCTTCACACCAACCCCCACCTTATCCACCACCGCCCGCAGCCCCGCTGCCCGACATCCCCACCGCGCCGCCCCGCTGCCGTCTCCGCCTCACCGTCTTCGCCTTCTCCACCACGCTCGCTGCTCTAAGGCTGGTGTGGGATGCGCTGGAGGAGGACATGTCAAGAACTTGCGATGGAGGAGGAGGAAGCTAGATGAGATGGAAGAGTGAGGCTCTAATTACCATGTAAGGAAACGTCGTACCGTAGCTCTCGGCGACGGGTTCATGTTATATCGCCAGGGGCGTGACTCCCTGGATATGGGTACTGTTGGGATTTTAAACTTGAGGAACAAGAGATAAACTAGAGAGATATCTGTTACAAAGATAAGAACAAACTCCACCAACCTAGTCTATCTATGGTAGAAAACTTGGAGTCCACAGCTGCATCCTCCTGTTGTCACGTACACATCATAATATGTTGTTTAACAACCAGAACTACTATGCACCTACAGTCAGGCTCCTCAAACACCCTCTCTATATGTCCGGGAGGACGGTCCGGTCAGTAACCGGTCACAAAAATCATGACCCTACCGGAATTTTCAAAACGGCCCTATATGTCCGGGCTGACTGGCATCCCCATATCTGGGGTGGATCTGAGGAGTCCTGGTCGCATCCGTGCTCGTCCGCCACGTTGGACTGACGGGCGGACCCACATAGATACCCATCAAAGCCCATCGGTGTGATGAGACTATCGCTCCAGAGCGCCCCGAGTGGGCAAATCTGGCTACCTTACCCGGACGACAACCCTCAACCGCCTTCTACGCCCTTCTGCGCCGCCACTCCTACTACTTGTGAGTTGCATTGGGTTTTTCCCCGAAGAAGAGGGGAGATGCAACACAATAGAGAT